>BQNB010028651.1:35000-41749 GCA_026074375.1 Tanacetum coccineum
GATCATCAGATCTTATGGGAGCAGGAGCATAAACATTCTCATCAGTCATTTTGTCTGCACAAGGATATCAACAAAGATAGGTATACATGATATATAACTTGATGTTAGATGAGAACATTGGCATGCTTTGATTGATTATGGTGAGATTAAGTCCACGTTGGTCAAGGATATTCGATGAACACAAACAGGTTAACAAGTCCCGGATGGGTGTTAACAAGGTAATTGTGCCTTTGGATTGGGCTTGAGAAGGTATTAGGACTAATGGGTCAAAACTTTGAGATTTAGGCCCAAACCGCTACCCACTTGGCACTAAACCGCTGTGAGAAGAGTTAATCAAACCGCTGTGTAGCGAAATGATCAAACCGCTATGTGGCGGAATGATCAAACCGCCACGACCAAACAGCTACGAATATAATATTCATTTTTAATCAAACCGCTATGATCAAACAACTATGAGTATTTTATTGATTTTAATCAAACCGCTATGACCAAACAGCTACGAATATTATATTCACATTAATCAAACCGCTATGACCAAACAGCTACGAATATAATATTCATTTTAATCAAACCGCTACCCGTTACGAAAAATTCAAAATAGCGGTTTGGATTATTTTAATAATAAAAATAATCTTCATCGTAGCGGTTTGCGTGCTCAGAATAAAATATTCATTTATATACAAACCGCTATCGGGTATAATTAAAGCAAACCGCTATCAAACATGTATATCAAAACCAGATATCAATGAATGGTATACAAATAAAATGCAAACACTTCGCACATCTCACCAATTTTAAACCCTACGGACATAGAGCATTTAGTGGCATACCACCAACATTTCGTAGAACATAAAGACACATATTACAAGCACGATATCCACAAACGGCAAAACATTATTTTGACTAATAAAAGTTAAACCCATAAACACTCGAAAAATCATCATATTGCACCATAAAGATATTTGGGATCAAATCTGAACATCAAACTATCATCATCTATTCATAAACAACATTTCCCAGCAATAACAACACTAATCTAAACACTCTATGGTATTTCGAGTGAAAATCGAGTTTAACCTAGATCATAGCATCAAAATGTGATATGTTTATCCTAATCTAGCACCGATTGAGTATTCTTTACACCTATCCGCACCTTTCCCAGTCACCAAATAACATATATCACAAGCATTTAAAGATTCGATTGTATACTATCTAGAATGACACATTTTAAGTGTGTTTTAGAACGTTTAACTTCATCTAAGGCCTTATCTAATAGCAATAAAAAAAGTTTTCAAGTTACCTTAGCAAGAAATTCAGCAAAAATTGAAAACCAATCGAGTTGTTCTAGGTGGCGGTTTGCGAGAGAGAGAAATGAGTTTATGAGTTTGACTAGATTTGAAGGTTTGACCAAAATTGTCAAACAGCCACCTATTAATACTAAGGTTTTGGCGGGTTGACAGTTTTTGGTCCTTAGGTTCTAATACTCCTAACTTATGGATAAAAGGTTCTAGGGTAAACCATTTTGAGATTGCAGAATAGTACTTGTAGTTTAATAGAGCTAGAAAACAATTAGCGTATTGCACATAAGTCCCTATAGTCTTTAACTAATGACAACTTTGGCCCTTAGAGTTAAAATTAATTAACTCCCCCTCAAATTATAACCCCGTATTACTACAAAACCTTTTCCATTCATTTTATGATGTGATCTATAAACCCGTTTGATGCCATAAACTTGAAATCACTCTCCCCCTCAAACAATGACCCGTTTTCTATTGAAAGAGCTGTAGTCGTTGTTAGAGTTGAAAAGTTTATTTTGAAAAACCTGAATGGATGAGTTTCCAACAACACTTTACCACCGCAATTAACACAAATAATTTTTAAGAATCAATTAAAAAGAAAATTATTTGGTTATAAAAGGAAGACTTCTCTTCTGAAAGAGGAAACATGCACTGAAACGTACATTAATCCTTGGGTGCACAGATATTAAGTAATCCGTGCCTGGGAAAAATTAATTGCCTGTTGTTAGGAACATCTGTCTTTTTGGCGACAAGCTTTCCTCAAATTGAAACACTGGTTGCAGTCAGAAATAACAGCAAGCCATGAAGACATGTTTTAAAAATTGTTTGAACTTCTGCTCGAACTTTATCTAAAGACCCGTGTCATTATTGAATGACATTTCTAGGTCCGTAAATGTTATCGATTTTCAAAAGACATGTCTTGAAAAATATTTTTGGTATTTTTAATTTTTCTAATTTTTATGGATTTTATGGGTTTTATATTTTTGTATTTTGTTTTTGTGTTTAGTTATATACAAATATACATAGGATATATGAAGACCATCCTTTACTCCTCTTCTCCTTCCTGAAGACGTTTAAGGGTTTCTGGAGTCATACTCTTCATACCAAGTCGCGGGAGTAGAAATTCGAACCGCTCTCTTGGTAATGCTTTGATGAATATGTTCGCGAGCTAATAATCCGTCGTCACAAAGTATAATTCAACCACGCCCTTTTCAACCTGCTCTCTAATGAAATGGTGTCGGATGTCAATGTGCTTGGACCTGGAGTGCTGGACATTGTTGCAGCATAGAGCAATAGCACCGCGGTTGTCACAATACAGGGGAATCTTATTGCAGGCAAAACCATAGTCTGTCAGCTGTGACCTCATCCAAAGTATCTGAGCACAACATCCAGACATGGTAATGTATTCAGCCTATGTGGTTGAGATCGCAATGCTCTTCTGTTTCTTTGATGACCAGCTGACTAATTTATCTCCAAGGAATTGAGCACTTCCTGACGTACTCCTTTGTGTATCCTGACAACCTACATGGTTCGCATCTGCATAGGCCGTTAGTGCCATAGCGATGTCTTTCGGATACCAAAGTCCCTAATTAATGGTTCCTCTAAGATACCGAAAGACCCATTTAAGTGCTTCAAGGTGCTTTTTGGTAAGCGATGCCTGATACCTAGCACACATGCATACTATGAATACAAGGTCGGGTCTGATGGTAGTGAGGTACATTAGGGAGCCGACCATACTACAAAATCGAGTCTGGTCAACTGGAATCCCTAAGGGGTCCTCATCCAATTTAAGTCGATCCACCATGGGTGTATCAACAGGGTCACATGAATCCATCCCAAATTTCTTTAATATTTCTAGAGAAAATTTTGATTGATTAATAAAAATGCCTCTAGGATTTTGAGAAATTTGTAATCCTAAGAAAAAAGACATTCGTCCCATCATTAACATTTGAAATTTAGAACTCATCTTATTGGAAAATATATCACATGCTTTAGGGTCGGTCGAGGCAAATATGATATTATCTACATATATTTGAACAAGAAGGATATGTTTGCATGTTTTCTGAGTGAATAATGTCAGGTCGACTGCACCCTTGGAAAACTTGTTTTCCAGAAGAAACCATGACAATGTGTCATACCATGCCCGAGGAGCCTGCTTTAAGCCATACAAAGCCTTCTTCAGACGATAAACATGCGTCGGATGGTCTGGATCAATGAATCCCTCTGGTTGACTAACATAGACTTCTTCCTTCAACTCGCCATTAAGGAATGTTGTCTTGACATCCATTTGATAGATGATCATGTTTTTACTTGCTGCATTACCGATGAATATTCTTATAGCCTCGATGCGTGCAACCGGTGCAAAGGATTCCTCAAAATCAATTCCCTCCTCTTGACGATATCCATTGGCTACCAGCCTTGCCTTGTTTTTCAGAACATCACCATACTCATCAAGCTTAACTTTATAAATCCACTTGAGAGCAATAATCATGACACAGTCTGGTTGAGGTACTAATTCCCATACTTAAAGTCGATCAAATTCGTAAATCTCATCTTGCATGGCTTGAAACCAGCAGTCTTCAATTATGTCAGATTTAAAGTTCTTCGGTTCGACTTTTGATAGTACAGAGTTATACAGGCACCATAAGGCATTGGTTACAAGTTGTTTTCTAATGGATACCGGTCTAGAGGGATTGCCAATGACATTATCAAGTGAATGGTCCTTGCTCTATTTCCCCAGATGATGATGTGGTTGACATACATGAGTTGAGTCCGCTGAACTGACATCCCCAGATGATGATGCTTCAGAATTAGGTTCCGAAGCAAACACGTTTATGAAGAGATTGTTGTCAACAGGAGCAAACGGATTGTCTTCAATGATAGTAGATCCAACAACAATACCTTGATGTGAACATGGAGATTGTAATGCCGAAGATGACGATGAATGACTTGGAGAAGGTGCATCTTGATCAATGGTAGTAGATGAAGGTGTACCGGCTGAGTTGACTGGGACTGGAACTGCTGGAGCAGGGGAAACCTTTCAACACGAGGAGGTTCCAGGTATTCATCGAACATTGGTTGGAATGAAATCTCTAGTTCTTTATTTGTGGGGGGTACATAAGGTGCTGCAGGAACCGGATTATGTACGAGCCCTGAACTTATCTGTCCAGGCATTAGAAAAGTAGGTGCGGGTCCTGTATTGAGTTGCACAGGATCCATTGGCTCAGACAGCTCATCGAATTGAACATGAATAGTTTCCATAATTCGTCGGGTTCTTTTGTTGTAGATTCTGTAACCCTTCCTGCTTGGTGCATAACCAACGAAAATTCTAATATACAGTTGTTGGTTGTAATTTTCCAAGATCCTCGCTATTATTAGTAGGGTAACAAAGTGCACCAAAGACTCGAAAAAAGGTAAGATCAGGCTTCTTATCATGCACCAGCTTATATGAGGTTTTGTTATGACGAGTGTGAATGAGGGATCGATTTTGGGTGTAACAAGTGGTAGCAACAGCTTCTTCTCATAGAAACATTAGAGCCTTGGAAAATATCAGCATTGTCCTAGCAGCCTCCACAAGAGTACGGTTCTGTCTTTCGATAATGCCATTCTGCTATGGAGTCCTGGGAACTAATTTTTGGTGAAAAATGCCGACATGTTCATAATATTCAGTCAGAACTTGATTAACAACATCTGTGCCATTATTGGTACGGATGTATCTGACAGTTTTGTTGAGACCAATTTGTATTTGCTTCAGAAATATGATGACGACCTCTGGGGTTTCATCTTTCAATCGTAAAAACTTAACCCAAGTAAACCTCGAATAGTCATCTACGATGACTAAGATGTATTTCTTTCCATTAATTGTTTGCACTAGCATAGGTCCACATAAATCCATATGAAGGGTATTAACAACTTCCAAGTTAGTGTTTTTAGCTTTGGGTGTATAGGTATGCTTTTTGCTCTTCCCTAGTTGACATGCGAAGCAAAGATGATCTTTCTCAAACTTCAATCTAGGTAAACCTCTTACTAAATCCTTTCTGGCAAGGTCATTGATGGTACCGAAGTTCAAGTGGTTCAACCGTCGATGCCATAACCATGATTTGTTCTTGGAAGCTTTGGATAACAAGCAGATTGGGGAGGACTTCATCATGTCTTCAGCCGAGATAGTGTACAAATTAGAACCACGAGAACCTTTAATTAATTCAACACCATCAGTATCGCAAACATAACATGAGTGCTTCCTGAATGCTACTTCGAGACCAGAGTTACAAAATTGTCTGACAGAAAACAGATTATGTCCCAGTCCTTCCACATAGTATACCCTAGAGATCACATTGTCACCAATTACGTAATCTCCATAACCCATGATAGCATAAAAGTGGTCATTCCCGAATCTAATTGTCTCGATAAACTTTTTTACGAAATTCCTGAGCCGTGAGCGATCCCCCATCATATGTTTTGAGCAACCAGAATCTAAATACCAAAGGACGATCTGTACGACCTGCATTTGAAAACAGACGAAGATGGAGAGTTTGGAAAGTTAGATCCCCAATTTTGGTTGGGGTCCAGTTGGTTAGCATAAGCAATTTCCTTATTCTCAGGTAGAGTGAGAATGCTACCGGGAATTGCCTGGTATGATTGGTTATTACGTTGGTATCTAGTTAATGGTTTCTGAAATGTGTGACTTAATTTCCTAGTTATCACAGTTTTACTAGTACTAACGTCTTCTGTTTGCTTAGCAGGCACACCTTTAGATTTAGTGAGCCTAGTTAAAGGGCACTGTGCTCCTAAAGTGAATGTCCTTCCCGTGGGCATCCATTAATAACCTACATTGGTAAGCATTATTTTGCCTGTTGGTTTCCAGACTTGCTTAGGTTTCCAGACTTGCTGAACTTTACGCACAATATTTTTAACAGAGGGGGATGCATTCACAGAGTACAAATAATTAACCCCACACATATCATGATTACATGTCTTGCAAACAGAATGAGAATTCGAATTAATTACAGTATGCTTAGAGCTAATACTAGAATCAATACGATTCATGGTTTTCAAACTAGACTTATTAGTCCAGGGGTGTTCTTCTACTTTCATCTGGTTGACACTCTTAGCTGGCAAGATCCTATTTTTCTTGGTATTGCTCCTAGGTTGTGATCCGCTGGCATCAGTGCAACTGTTTACTCCTATAGAAGGAGGCACAGGGACATTAGTCTTCTGAATGTTCAGTTACGCTACATTTTGTGTGTGTTACTATTTGGCATTTCACATTGGTCCTCAAAAGTAACTTATTTTTTCCTAGTTAAATGGGTAGCATCATGCTTTTTATCTCATTAATTGAAGTCTTTTGGACAAGTGCTAATCACATATTCTAACAGTTCCTGAGAGTGTTTAGGGTAAAGTCAAGCAGATGCAAGTGAGCTATCTAATGGTCTTTTAACCTTAGCTTCCTCT
>BQNB010028651.1:41840-54511 GCA_026074375.1 Tanacetum coccineum
TCTAGTTTCGGTCGGTTTTTTCGGCTCGGTTTTTTTGGTTTTCGGTTCGGTTTCGGTTTTTTCGGTTTCTTTTGCTCACCCCTACTATCTAGATTAGCCATAGACTTTTCGTATTCTTCAATAGCTTTAGCTACATGTTTCTCCACCAACCTCTTAACAGATTTCTTTTTCAATCTTCTGGGCGGCATGACTCTGTCAACAATACAAATACAAAATTCGGTAAGAATTTGTAAGAGTACGTCGAGTCGAGGTATATGATACTAACGGAGGATATAAGAATACTACAATACTCATGAATTTATCATCAATACAGTATGCAATTCTATAATGAATCCACATAGCCACAAGATTAAATTTTACAATGATAGTTATTTTAAACGGTGATGCTTTTATAAATAACATCATTAATTAGAATGGTCAATATTTATATATCGACCGATACGAATGAATAGTAATACACTAGAAGATAGACGTAAGGGATCGAAATTAAACCAAGTATTATATATAAACTATATAATACAATAATGACAATCGGAAAAGTAAGTAAGGATCAGGGAATACGCGCGCGGATATCGGATAAGCGATGAAGGATTCTGTATTTTGAAAATGAAAGGAAAGAAAGTCTTTAAAAATTTTGGTTATAGACTAGGTTTTGAAAATGACCCAGTTCCCTATAACCTTGGCTCTTGATACCAATCTGTAACACCCCCAAAATCTGGTAGCAGCGGAATGGTAACAATGGGGTGCTACGTCATAGTACAACAATCAAGATATAAGAAACGACCTCAAAAGAGACGTTTAAATAAAGTTTCATTCGATGCATTATAAAATATCAGAGTTTTCAGTTATGGTCCCAAAATATTAAAAGAGTCATAAACATACTACATACGTTCTTTTAAACAAAAGCTTCATAATCCCAAAAGATGACATAAGTTTTTAAAAGATAAAGTTGCATCGAATTTAAGTAAACACAGAATCCATCTTCATTGATATCCGTCACGACTCCCATCCAAGCTTATACCTTAGGACCTGAAATTAAACATGCTAAAGGTCAACACAACGGTTGAGTGAATTCATAGGTTTATCAAGTAAAGAGTGGACCACAAGATTTAAGTGAAAGTAGACTATGAAACAAATTCAGTAGTCCAAAACATGTATTATTGCACTAAGCTCATGACCCCGAAGCCTTAACTGTCTGTGCCCCAAATAAGGTAGGGTGTCTGCCAAAACAGCCTACAAGTTCCTCTAAATGTTAAATGCACCATGATCAACTTGTGACCAGAAATTCCAGGTGGGGATTGTTAGTCCCGATAGATCTATCCACAACACTAGCGCTCACTATAATAGCAATTGACGGTTTATGATATTAGGGACTTAGATGGCACTGTGGTAACTTAGGCAATAATCAGGAAATAATCTGGATAACATACAGTTTAGAACACTTGTGTCCGTAGTAAAACAAGCATGTAATTTCACCCCGTAGAGTTTATAAAACAAGTAGATAGAAATGGGGCTATGAACTCACCTCGAGTTATTGATAATCCAAATACAACAGAAAATGCGTCACGGCAATGACGGAATGCAACCTAAATTAATATAGGCCGTATAAGTACTAAGCACCTTGACTAACTAATGCCACATATAATTCTATATAGTTATATCACCGTCTAGTTGTTTTAGTAAAATTATGTTTAATAAGTTAAAACGTTTATAATTACCGTTTTAGTAAAACTAGCATAACTTTCGCGTTTTAAGCCCGATTTTGACGTTTCTTATGCCCACGCTTTCGTATTAAGACGAGTTATCAAAATTTGACATTTTTATATTTGTAGTCCTCTGATGAACAGTGATTTTTACTGTTCATGTCAGTTATAAACTTATTTTTTATAACTTTAATTACCGTAAAACCCGTAAATGTCGTATTTTATTCGAACCCGATTCTCGCGTTTCTTATGCCCATCTTTTCGTATCAAGACGAGTTATCATAAATTGACATTTTCGAATTTCGGACCTACTGGTGAACAGTAAAAATTACTGTTCCACAACTAATCAGACCCTAATTAATATTTTTTCCACGATTTAAATGTTGTAAAACCCCTAACGTCGTATTTTATTCGTTATAGCTCCGTTTTTTAAATGATTCTTTCGAGACGTTATCCGTATTTGAAAGTTCTATATTTTAGGAGGTTACCAAAAATATAACTTTCGTCATGACTAGTAACTTAAAACTAAAAAAGAATTTATAAAAGTATTATTAGAGCGTAAACCCCGCGACATTATCATTAACTCGTACGTAATTAAAAAGTAAAAGAATCAACGAATATCTTATTATTTATAGGATCCAAAAAAATGTGTATTATTTATATAAATAATATTAATACTTATGCTGGTTCTTATAAATATTATAAAATGTTTTTTATAAAAATTTACTTACGACTTCGTTTATTAACGTATAACTCGTTTTTAACGTAACTTTTTCGTTATTAATCCGTTTAACAAGTCTTACTTTTCGGAAATCGTCGTTGAATTGTAAATATCTAAAAAAAATAAAAAATGGTATGTTAAAATTAAATTCGAAATTTGGACAGCAAAGTTATAGGTTGAGTTTGTTTTAAGTCCATTTTTAACCTTTTCTTTATACTTTACCACTTTTGTATTTTACCACAAGTCTTATATATCATATATGTTATATATCATATATATATTGGAGTCCATGTGTCCATAATAGTCCTCATATGTCCAAGTTACCCATGTTAACAAATCCATTAACATACTTTAAAAACCATAACTTTACTTATGTAACCTTAATCTACTAGTTTTGTCCATAATCATTTTTATACATAACCAAGTGTGTAAATAACTTATGTGACTATTTTAACATGATATCATTAATATCATAAGATATATAAAAGTGTACATTATGATGAAAATAAATAAAAACTTCTTTTTACATGTTAATAATCCTAAATGGTGATTTAAGCTATAAAGAATAATCATATGCATAAAGTGGAAATTTTAAGAACATAAAGAGTTTAAATAGACCTTATGAGGTATGATGATGATGATGTACAAGTACTAAACCCTTGATTAGCCACAAAAACCAAGCTTGCACTTAGGAAACCCTAGCTTTCTTTTACTTGATTATAACTTGGAAATGGTTAACCAATGCTTGCAAATGCTTTAGTACATCTTAGGATATGTGTATATAGAAGTGTAAGGGTTGTAGAAAATTTTGTATGGATTGAGTAAGGTTGTTGGTTTGTGCCGTAGCATGTATGGAGCACAAAGAGGGAGTTTTGTGAATTTTATCTAAGTGTTGGTGATGTATGTGTTAGTTGCTAGTTATGTGTATGTATATAAGATGCATAATTGGTCAAGGAGACATAAGGGGTGTCCTAGGGATGGCCTTAGTCTTAGTTATGGGTCAAAGGATGGTAGGGATGGGGGTATGGTGTGCCATAAAGAGGTATGGCATGAAATTGACCAAGTTGAAAGTTATCTCATTTTTCAAGTATATATTTGTACATGTTGCATTATTTTCGGCAAAAGTAAGCTATAAATGATATATTTATGTAATTTTTATGTATTGGGTATAAATGTGGGTATTTGTTGAAGCGTAGAAAAGTTTTTGTGGTTCCGGGAGTGCCTAAACGCAATTTATCGCGAAACGTATACACTTTACGTATCCGATAAAAATAAAATGAACAAAGTTAATTATTACTTTCCTAATAATAATATAATGATGTCTTGATGTAAACTTAAATTTGTTTGGCGCCCGTTTACGTTGATTGTTGATTTTTAGTTCACGCGATTTAACGTATCGATTAAAATTAAAAGCGAACGCGTATGAAAAAAAATATAGTGAATTTAAATAGCATTGCAAATGACCTGAAAATACGGAATGTTACAGTCCTTCCCCGTTAAATGAGCCTTGTCCTCAAGGCTCAAGTTGGGACATTTGACGAAGGTACGGGTTCGGAGAAAAGATGTGGATATTTCATCCGGAATTGGTCTTCTCGTTCCCAGGTATACTCAGCTCCTTGCCGAGAGTTCCAACGAACTTTGACTAATGGAATTCTTCTTCTCTTTAGCTTCTTTACATCTCGTTCCACGATCTCAAGAGGTTCTTCAACAAAACGAAGATTTTCATCAACCTCGATCTCATCCAAGGGCACTTGAACATCTGGCTCCGCCAAACATCTTCTAAAGGTTTGACACATGAAACGTGTCGTGAACACAACTTAGCTCCTGGGGTAACTTCAGCCGATAAGCCACCGGTCCAACACGCTCGATGATTTCAAACGGTCCGACATATCGTGGTGCTAGTTTTCCCTTTTTACCAAATCGTACCACTCCCTTCCATGGAGATACCTTTAGTAACACTCATACACATCGGTCTCCAAACTTCGAATTCAAGAGGTTTACCGCCTCCTTAATCAGCATAGCTTTTTTCTGGCGACTCCTAGCCGTCTTTAATCTTTCCTTGATTTGAAAAATCTTTTCAGTCGTTTCTTGCACAATCTCTGGTCCAATAAGCTGACTTTCTCCAACTTCAGTCCATATAACGGGGGATCTACATTTTCGCCCGTACAGAGCCTCGAATGGTGCACACTTAATGCTTGTGTGGTAGCTGTTATTATAAGAAAACTCAATCAATGGAAGATGAGTATCCCAGCTCCACCAAATCCATACACAAGCTCGAAAGCATATCCTCCAGGCGTTTGAATAGTACCTCAATCTGACCGTCGGTCTAGGGTGGGAAGCCGTACTCTATGTCTAGTCTTGTAGCCCAATGCTCTTGAAAAGCTTCCATAAAGTGTGACGTGAACCGACCATCACGGTCCTGAAAATGATTGATTACCACCGGCACAGAATCCATGTCTCGCTACAAATCGCATTGGTATAAATCTTTGCGTAGTTTCCTTTCCTCTCCGTCTTGTAGTCTTCACCGTATAGGTAGAGAAAGTGAGCCAACTTGGTCAATCTATCAACAACGACCCAAATCGTATCATGCCCACTGCTACTTTTAGGCAACTTTGTGACAAAGTCCATTGTTATCTTTTCCCATTTCCCACTCAGGAATTTTTTGGTTGCTGAAAAATCCTGAGGGTTTTTCTGATGTTTCGCTTTAATCTTAGAACACGTAAAGATACATCCTGCTAACATACTGCAGCAAATTCACTCTTCATACCAGGCCACCAATACAAGTCTCTTCCAGATCATAGTAACAGTCTATCCGACACCCGGCATGGTACTGAATATCTAGAAGTATGAGCTTCATCCATGATAATTTCCTTACACCACCAACTGATGGAATCCATGATACGACAAGAAGTAATTTCACCATCATCTCGTTGCTCAAAGTGTCTTTCTAATCCTCTTAGCCATTCAGCTGGGGCTTTGAGATCCTTGGAAGCTTCGCTTTATGCGCTCCAAAATCTTACTTAGTTCCTTTAAGTCCCAGAATGATATAGTAAACTCATAACACGTACTCCGTCTGGGCTTGAGTCTTTCTTTTCCCTGCTCAAGGCATCTGCCACCCATTAATAAACTAAACCGTTTCTGCCTTGCCTGGGTGGTATTTCATCTCAAACACTCGTAGTCCACTGAGTAGCATCGATCCACCGCCTTTTTGCGCATATTTATTAAATCCTACTGGTCAAATTGTACTTGGAGAACTACTGGTGGTCAGTGGAGATAACACTTTCGTCCCATAAAGATAATGTCTCCAGATTTAAGAGCGAACACACCCACCGCAGCCCAATTCAGGTCATAAGGGTGGTATAATTTTTTTCTCATTCTTCTTCGAAGCTGTCTTGACGCATCTGCTATTACTTTGCCCCGTGCATCAAACACGCTCCCCAAAACCTTGTTGATGCATCACAATTAGACACAAAGTCATCGGGTCCATCGGGATGCTAACAACACAAGGAGCATTGCATAGTTTCTCCACTTCCAGAATTGGAAAGCTTCATCTGCTTATCACCCACACATACTTCTTATTCTTTGAGTCAACAGGTGAGGGGGCTTTTGCGATCTTGAAGAAATTCCTCAATAAACCTTCGTTAGTAACTACCGCCAATCCTAGAAATGAACGAATTTCAGGTTGAACGATTCAGGTGGTCATCCATTCTTGAACCGATACTACAACCATTGCTAGGGTCCACGTGGATAACCGTCATGGTTGAACCACATGTCCTAGGAACTGTACGAATCTTGTAACCAAAATTCACACTTTGAAAATTTGGCATACAAAACTTCCTCCTCTGAGTAAGTCTAAAATTGAGCACTTCAGGTGGACTTCAGTTCTTCTGTTCTCTGACTTTGAGTAGATTAAGATGTCGTCAATGAACACAATTACGAATTTGTCCAAATACGGCTTGCAGACGCGGTTCATTAAGTCCATAAATATTGCTGGCGCGTTTGTCAGTCCAAATGGCATGACTGTGAACTCAAAGTGCCCATATCGGGTTCTAAACGCGGTCTTCGGTATATCTTCCTCTCGGACTCTCAACTGATGATATCCTGAGCGAAGATCTATCTTCGAGAAACAGCACGCACCTTGTAATTGGTCAAACAAGTCATCAATTCTGGGGAGAGGGTAACGGTTCTTTATAGTTAACTTGTTTAGCTCCCTGTAGTCAATACACATTCTCATCGAACCGTCTTTCTTCTTGACAAAGAGCACGGGTGCTCCCCATGGTGAGTGACTTGGTCGAATAAAACCCTTTTCTTGAAGTTCTTTAAGCTGGTTCGACAATTCTAACATTTCTGAAGGGGCTAACCGGTATGGAGATCTAACAACTGGCGATGCGCCTGGAATCAGATCAATGCGAAATTCTATCTCTCGCACAAGAGGTAAACCTAACAGATCGTCTGGAAATACCTCAGGGAAATCTCGGACAACACTTTATGTCATCAACTTTTTTCTTCTCATCAGCCTTGATACATGCAAGTGAAACGAGAACCTTTCTGGGCCTCTCACCTTGAACTTCAAGAATCTGCCATTCGGAAAGAGGAATACGAACAATCTTCTCATATCATCGATGAGAGCTCTCGGTGATATGCCAACCAATCCATTCAATGATAACATCAAAGCTTCCTAGCCGGTTAGCAACAAGTCCTATTGTTGAACACGTGATTTAACAAACTAGGTGGCAACTACGTAAAATGGTATTAGGTGCTAACGACTTTTTCCCGTCTGCTAACTCTGACTTCGTAGCTAGTGTTTTGAGAGTGGCAGGGTATTATTAATTAAAAAAAAATGTGTAAACGCAGAAGATACAAAACTCTTCTCAGCACCCGAATCAAAGAGAATACAAGCGTATGTGATTCCTATATCATATTAAGAAGAACGTACCACGTAGAACCACATCCGGATTTCTGCTGCGGTTTTTCAACTACCAACATAAGCTCTCCCACGAGCTCCATATTCTGCTGGTGTTCCCCCCTGCTTTCGGACAACTCTTGTCCTTGTAGAGTCCTTTCCTCACCACAGGTACCCGAAACATGTCACATTTTGCAGGGAGTCATTACCTGCAACCGCATGAAGCCTAACTCTACAATCCTTCTCCATGTGACCTAATCTTCTTTGACATCTCTGGCACTTTTGAGACAATGGTCCATGAGGAATGTAAGTTGCACCGTTTGCAATTTTGGTAATTTCCAGCATAAATCTTCCTCCAGTTGGGGCTGCAGCATATGCCCGACTTTTCCTGTCTCTGTTTTGTTTGCTGGTGATAGATTATTGTTTCGGTTGCGGTTATTGTTGTTGTGTGGTGTGTATGTAGTTATGGTTATTGTTATTGTTGTTTCTCTGTTTGTCTTCCCATTTCACTTTTATTGCTTTCATTCACTAAATTCTAGCAGCCCTACAAATGAACTGATTGCTCGACCATTCACCTGTGCCATATTGATTGCCTCATGCAAGGTCGCAGGCTTAGAAGAAGTGATATTTTCCTTTGATTCTTCAGGAAACCCACGAACAAAAACCTATCATCTTCTCTTTTTCATAGGCACCAATTCAATGACAACATCAAGGCCAGTTCATGGAAACGATTGTTTGTAAGCTTCAATAATCATCCCCTTTCAGAAGTCATAGTCCAAAAGCTCTTGTTCCATCCTTTGGATTTCAGTTGCTGGGCAGTATTCAGTGGTCATCATAGCTTTCACGTTACTCTAGGGGATCTGATTAGCATTAACAAGTCCAAAGTCTGAACATGTTCCTTTCCACCAGTTCAGAGCACGGACCTGAGATACGGTGGCACATCAGCAAACTTCACTTTATTGTCATCTTCAGCAACATTTGCAAATTTTCACAACACTTGCTCCCATCTTTTCGAACCAACGTTTCAGTCCGACTACACCTTCAATCCCCTTGAAAGAGTGAGGCTTGCCATTTATAAATGTCTTATACGAACATTCATGCATTACTGGTACAACAGTTCCTCCAGTATTTGTTGATCCGGATCCACCAGTATTGTTTGAGGTCAGCTCAGTCTTTTCATACTTCAATAGCTTTGGCCACAAAGCAGCCACGCTTTTCCACTTATCTTCCTAACAGATTTCTTCTTAAATCTCCTGCGGGCGGCAAGAGTTCTGGCAACACCAAGTACACAATTTTCGTTGAGAATTTGTAAAAGTATGACCAGAGTTATGAGCACAATGGTATGATTAATTGGAGGATGATATGATTAATTATAATTAATCGGATAGTCCCGATATTCTATATAATTGCGATCTATAGAAATAATATTGATATGATAGAAGATAGACGAAAGAGATCGTATATTAAACTCAAAGATTATATATATAATGCAATAATGACAATCAGAAAAGTAAGTAAGGATCGGGGAATACGCGCGCGTGGATATCGGACAGTGATGAAGGATTCTGTATTTAAAAATGAAAGAAAATCTTTAAACTTTGTGGTTATAGACTAGGTTTTGAAAATGACCCAGTTCCCTATAACCTTGGCTCTGGTACCATCTGTAACACCCCCAAAATCAGGTAGCAGCGGAATGGTAACAATGGGGTGCTACTTCAAAGTACAACAATCAAGATATAGGAAACGACCATAAATGGACGTTTAAGACAAAATTTCATTTGATGCCATAGCAAAATATCAGAGTTCATACATTAGGTCCCATAAGTTTTAAAAGTCATAAACATTCTTAATTAAACAAAAGCTTCATAATACCAAAAGATGACTTAAGTTTTTAAAGATAATAAAAGTTGCATAAACTTTAGATAAAACACAGAATCCGTCTTCATTGATATCCACCACGGCTCCCGTCCAATCTTCATACCCTAGGACCTGAAATTACATGCTAAAAGTCAACACAAAGGTTGAGTGAAATCATAGGTTTATCGTTAAAAAGGATGGACCACAAGATCGAAGTAATAGTAGACTCTGAAACACATTCAATAGTCTAAAAACAGGTATTAATGCACTAAGCTCATGACACCGAAGCCTTAACGTACTTCAATCAATAGATTGGATTGCCCCACAAAAGTAATATAGGATGCTTGCCAACACCCGGACACCTCTAAATGTTAAATGCACCTGATCAAACTAGTGACCCAAGGAAAGGTGGGGATTGTCAGTCCCGATAGATCTATCCATAACACTAGCGCTCACTATAATAGCAATTGACGGTTCATGATAAATAGGGACTTCACGGCAATAAGGTAACTTAGGCATTAATAATCAGGCAGTAATCTGGATAGCATACACTTTGAAAAACACTTGTGTCCAATAGTAAAATAAGCAATGTAATTCACCCCGTAGATTTTGTAAAACAGTTGTAGAAAAAGGGGGCTATGAACTCACCTTGAGTGAATGGAAATCAACAAGTATTCACGATAGAAAATGCGTCACGGAAATGACGGAATGCAACCTAATCCAATATAGGTCGTATAAGTACCAAGTACTTGAATCTAATCTTATAGTTGTTATCTCGTACTATCGTTCGGGCTATCATAATTAAAGAGGTCATGACATGACGTTCGAGGAGTTAGGACACTTTAAATCGTAAATCCAACAACTCGTCGAAACGCCATCCGAAGAGGCCTCATTATGAAACTCCCTAGTAATATAGTTATAAAAAAGTACCAAAAAATTATTTTTTTTTTGGGGGAAAAGGGGGGGAGGGGGGTGGGGGATAACCACATAAATATTCTATATATGCTCAATCACAACTAATGGTTTGGAAAAGATGTGTTTGAACAAGTAAAAACGATTTAATAATTAGCGTTTAGTATAACTGGCGTAACTTTCGCGTTTTTAAACCGATTCTCTTTCTCAGCAGTTTCTTATCCCATCTTTTCGTATCAATAACGAGTTATCAATAAATTGACATTTTCGAATTCGGACCTACTGGTGAACAGTAAAAATTACTGTTCACATCAGACCCTATGTATATTTTTATCGATTTAATTGTCGTAAAACCCGTAAACTGCGATTTTTTCATTATAGCTCTCCTTTTTAATGATTCTTTCGAGGACGTTCTTTCGTATATTGATAAAGTTCTAATATTTTTAGGAGGTTTACAAAATATAACTTTCTGTTATGAATAGTAACCTTTAATAAAATAGTTATTTATAAAAGTATTATTTTGTCCGTAAACTCGCGAAATTCATAACTCGTTCGTTATTAATGAAAAATTACGAATCCTTATCATTTTGGAATCCTAAAAATGTGAATATTTATTAAAATATTAATGACTTGCTGTTTATTAAATTTTATAAAAATGTTTTATAAAATTTACCCTTACCGACTTCGTTATTACGGTAATAACAACTCGTTTTTAACGTAACTTTTTCGTTATTAATCCGTTTAACAAGTTTCTTACTTTTTCGGAATCGTCGTGAATTGTATTATCTTATAAAAATATAAAATGGGTATGTTAAAATTCGAAATTTGGACAGCAAGTTAGGTTGAGTTTGTTAAGTCCATTTTTAACCTTTTCTTTATACTTTACCACTTTTGTATTTTACCACAAGTCTTATATATCATATATGTTATATATCATATATATATTGGAGTCCATGTGTCCATAATAGTCCTCATATGTCCAAGTTACCCATGTTAACAAATCCATTAACATACTTTAAAAACCATAACTTTACTTATGTAACCTTAATCTACTAGTTTTGTCCATAATCATTTTTATACATAACCAAGTGTGTAAATAACTTATGTGACTATTTTAACATGATATCATTAATATCATAAGATATATAAAAGTGTACATTATGATGAAAATAAATAAAAACTTCTTTTTACATGTTAATAATCCTAAATGGTGATTTAAGCTATAAAGAATAATCATATGCATAAAGTGGAAATTTTTAAGAACATAAAGAGTTTAAATAGACCTTATGAGGTATGATGATGATGATGTACAAGTACTAAACCCTTGTTTAAACCCTAGTTTTCAAATGAAAACCCTAATCTTGCTTAACACTTGCAAATGGTTAACCAAGGCTTCAAACCATTTTAGTAGGTCTTAGATATGATGTAGGTATGTTTGTAAATGTGTTAAATAAAATTTTATATGGATTGGGTGTTGGTTTAAATGTTGCCGTGAGCTAGGGGGAGGAAAAAGGAGAGCATTTTTGTTTTTCACACTAAGGAAATGTGTATGTATGTGTTTGATTACTAGTAGTAAGTATATATATACTTAGGAAAGTCTTAGTGGTCAAAGAAACATTTTGAGGGTTTTAGGGGTCCTTGTTTACATGTTATTAGTCAAAGAGACAAGTCTAGCTAGGTTTTAATGAGTCAAATGTTGTACCATTGACCAAAGTGGAAATTTTCTTATATCTTTGAATCAATGGCCATAATTTCAGCATATAAGAGATGCACATGATATATTTGAGTAAACTTTATGTATTGGGTATAAAAGTGGGTATTTGTTGAAGCGTAGAAAGGTTTTGGTGGTTCCGTTAATGTCTAAACGTATTTTATTGTGAAACGTAAATATTTTACGCAACCCATAAAAAAAATTGATTATTACTTTTGTAAAAATAATATAATGATCACTTGACGTAATCTTTAATTCTTTTGGTGTCCGTTTACACTAATTGTTGATTTTTAGTTCACGCGATTTAACGTATCGATTAAAATTAAAAGCGAACGCGTATGAAAAAAAAAAGAAAAAAAATATATAGTGAATTTAAATAGCATTGTAAATGACCTGAAAATACGGAATGTTACAGTCCTTCCCCGTTAAATGAGCCTTGTCCTCAAGGCTCAAGTTGGGACATTTGACGAAGGTACGGGTTCGGAGAAAAGATGCGGATATTTCATCCGGAATTGGTCTTCTCGTTCCCAGGTATACTCAGCTCCTTGCCGAGAGTTCCAACGAACTTTGACTAATGGAATTCTTCTTCTCTTTAGCTTCTTTACATCTCGTTCCACGATCTCAAGAGGTTCTTCAACAAAACGAAGATTTTCATCAACCTCGATCTCATCCAAGGGCACTTGAACATCTGGCTCCGCCAAACATTTCTTGAGGTTTGACACATGAAACGTGTCGTGAACACAACTTAGCTCCTGGGGTAACTTCAGCCGATAAGCCACTGGTCCAACACACTCCACGATTTCAAATGGTCCCACATATCGTGGTGCTAGCTTTCCTTTCTTACCAAATCGTACCACTCCCTTC
>BQNB010028652.1:3137-56451 GCA_026074375.1 Tanacetum coccineum
ACTTTGTGTTCCGATCGGAGGGTAGTGAGCTACCCATGACCCTTTTGTGAGTGATGTGATGTATACGTGGACTGCGGGACACGTATGGTTGTTATGAATTGTTTTAGTAATCGCAGCAATTGTTTGAAAGGTTTTGTTATGTGTCTTAAACCTATGACTCTCACCAACCATTGTGTTGACTTTTTAAAGCATCATTTTCAGGTGAGCATCATGAGGATGTTAAGGCTAAAAGAAGTGGCTAGAAAGACCGTAGGAATGCATTTGGAGTTCGTTCCTGAGTTTTTTTCGTGTTTGTTGCATGGATTCTTTTGAATGCTATTTGATTTTATTAGGTTCGTAAGTCATTTATGTCTTTGTATTGATGAGACCCTTTGTCATTAATACAAGACGCCGTGCGGTTTCTTTTGTTTTTTGGTATTGTCATGACACATTGTGTCTTTTATATTTAGTTATACATTTAGTGATTCTCTATTGTTGACACCATTGTGTTGTGATGATATCCATGATGTTACGCCTCGTGTTTCCGCCTTGGCGAGGTGTGCCAGCTTTTCTTTAAAAGCATGCTTAATTTCAAAAAATTTCTCCCAAGCTAGCAATAAAACCTTTGGCGTTTCTCTAAAAGATATACGATTAAACTTCTTTAAAAAGGTTTGTATAGATTTCATTAGTTTTCTCTGGCTTGCACACTCGTTTCTTAAGGAGGTTGATGAATGACGGTATACTGCTGGGGTTGATATTGGTCAAAACCGGAAGAATTAGAATTATAGCAAAGATTAGGCTCATAGAAAATTTGGTTCAACGGTTGACACTGAAAAGTCTCATGAGGACCCCCGCAGTTTTCACAACAAAGATATTGTTGTGGGTAACTTTGAAAATTTCGTGGGAAATCATTATCAAAGTCTTGATTGTAACACGGTTCCGGATTATAGATAAACGGAACTTGAGGTGGACAATCGTAACCATAATGAGCATTGTTTCCACAAAACTCACAAGAATACGTCTGGGGTTGTGGAGGTGGGTTGAAAATATTTGGAGAATCAATGAAAGAATTTGGATTTGAATCATTAACGAATGATTTTTCAACTTCATAACAGCATAAAGCACAAACTTCATCCGTATAATTTCTTCTACACCGCTCACAAGTACATTGTCGACAATATAGACCACCAAACGGACCTCTACACTTGGAACAATTACGTGGGGGTTGTTGAGATGAGTCGGGGGTTTCATCATAAGAGATAGGATTAGGATTACGAACAAAATTATCTATGGAACTCACATTTAAACAACAATGTTCTCTATTATACAAAGCTCCACAAGACGAACATTCTTTAAACCCATACATGATGATAGAATTAAAGAGGGATAAAGAGAAGAATTAAACAAAATGGGGTTAAGAAGAATATTTTTTGGATTTTTATGTATTTTAAACAAGAGAAAATATTTTTGGGACCGAAAAATCAAAGGTGCACGGTAGCTCTCTAAATTACTTACAAAGAAGCGGAGGAACGGGTCAGCGCGAAGCGTATTAAAAACCTTTTCCTTTCGGGTCGATGATCGTTGGATCAACCCTCCTTAAACCTCTCTTATAGTTTGTAATCTAAAGGTGAGCCGATCTAACAATTGACATTACGGTTTCTTTTGTTGTATATTTTTTGTATTTTAAATACTTTAGGAAAAGTATTTGTGATTATTTTTATTGTTTATTATAATAGAGAATAAATCCACAAATAAAATATGAAAATAAAATATTTTTGTATTTTTATATTTTATATATTCACAAATGAAAAAAAAAACTTCACGGGGAAAGGGTCTTCAAATCACTAATCTTTAAAAGTAAACACGATAATCGCACACACCTCCCCGGCAACGGCGTCAAAAATTGATTTCAACTTAATTATACTTATATATATAACTTAATATACATATATATCTTAAATTTGAACTAAAAAGACTGAAATTAGAGACTGCAGTACTCTATTTGTTGCACAAACAAAATGGTAAAAACCAAATGCAGCTGACCTAGAGTGGTCAAACTAGCTTTACACACTCAAAATGAGTGTGTACTAACACTAAGTAACAATATCCAAGTTTAGGAAAGCTTGGATCAAAAATCTCTTTACTAGCTAAAATAGAAATTCTCCCCTGGTGCAAATCCAAACAGTTTTCACTTAAACTTTCTCAAATTTGAAAATTAATTCATGATTTCTCTTCACAAACTGTTACTTTATGATTACTTATCTGATTCAAAAGTTTATATCAATTTCCTTTGACTTTTTGAGGTCAAACTGAGTAAATCCAAACACTCCTTTAAAAACATTTTGATTCATTTAAACTTGAGAAAATAAAATCTAGTGATTAAAACTTAGATACCAGATATTGAACAGCTTATAATAACCAACATAAACATGAAACAATAAGCAAATAAGCTAGAAACTAAGTTTTACTAACTATGCTAATATTTTTTTTGTTTTTATTGATTTATAAGACAAATAGTTAAAAATTTAGATCTACACTAATGAAACTAAAAACAGATAAACAAACATCATCAATTAGCACTTAGAGACAGAATTAAGCACAAATAAGCCAGATTATAAGCTAGATAAGCATATCTAAACTAGGTATTTAAAGACAGGAAGATAAAAGAGAACTTACAAAGCTTTAGATAAACAAAGGCAAATAAGGCTCAAAGAGCTTGTCTACAGCTCTAGCTTGTCTAGAAGACAAGCTAGTATAAGTCCAATAAGCTCTTCCAGTTTTAGCTTATCATCCAAAAGTCCATAATTCATAAGCAGGGGTATTAAGACTGATGTTATTAATTTAAGTATATTAAGAGCTTATTAATAGCTCAATTTGAGCTTAGAGACTCAAAGAGCTTGTATGAGCTTGTGAAGGGCTTTTGAAACAGTAGCAAACATTATTTGAGAATAGTAAAAGCTTATAACAGATTTAGTAAAAGAAAACTTGATTTTATTAACTAGAAAACGGATTACAATGCTTAATAAAAGGAAGTTACAAGTGCTTAAAAGAAAATTACAATTTAAAACTAAAAAGTTACATAAGCTATTTTAAAAACTTAAGAAAAAAAATGCAGAAAAAAAGATTGTCAATGTGAGAGTGAAGGAGGGCTATTTATAGCCTGCCAAAGATGCTTCTAGGTCCTTAGCCTCTGCACACGCTCCTTTCAATCCTGTCCTTCAATCATTACCAATCATTGGAAGCTCAATCTTATCCGTTGGATCACTCCTTAGCTCACACGGATTGCCAACGTGGCAATCCGTGATGTGACACCTTGTGTGCTTCTTTCGTGAGTAGCTCAAGTGTAAATGACCTCATTTCCTTGTGTTTCTTCACTTGACCACGTGGCCTTCCTTGTGGGTTTTGGCCAATGAGAAAGCTTGAGTGATGTTTAACTTTGCTATATCAGTCCTTTAGCCTTGAATTGTTGAGCCATGTAGCCAATTAACATTTACCCTTTGTTTTGATCGTGGTTAAAGGAAGACGATGGGTGAATAGTAAAAGTACTATTACCCGCCCTTTTTAACTGAAAACGGGGATGTTTGACTGCTTGCTTTTGGGCTTTGACCTTGGGTAATAGTTAAAAGGGGTATGGGCTCGTTTGGGCTTGGGTAATAGTTAAAAGGGATTTGGTTTATTAAAATGAATATTACCCGTTTAGTATTAGGGACCATTTGTGTAATTTAGTGATTTTTGAGGGACTGTTTTTTTGGGATTTTGGGATTTGTGTCTTCATATGGTTGACCTTGGTTGACTGAAGGTTGACTTGATAACATTCTCCCGGCTCTTTGTGTGCTCTTCCGTTCCCATGTTCGTGTTTGTCCGGTTTTAACAGTTTTCTTGAGATTTTTGCATTATCCGTACCTACACAATCATAAAGACAAAACAAGAAATATACAAGCATCTTAAGCACAATTTTGTCTTTTAAGGGTCATTTTTGATATAAAACGGATATGTGTTTTCACACATATCAATCTGGTAAAAGTCCAATAAGCCCATACTTTCCTGGCTTATCATCCAATAAGCTGAGGTAATTTACTTGTGATTAAATGAAACAGTTAAAGCTTAGATAAGCTTTTGAAAAAGCCTATATAAGAAACACTATATTATAAGAGCTTATTTAAATGACTTTAAAACAATATTAAGCTGAATTGCATTAGAATAAAACAGATTAAAGATTTACTTAAAACTGAATTTTTCATTAATATTAAAAAGTTACAAAGCTTGAAATTAAAATACAATTAAATGGAAATTAAGCAGTAAAGATAAGCATAAACCTACACTACTCATACACTACATTAAACTACTCCCTATCTACAATGAAAATCGAATCCTATTTATATAAAAAAACTTGTGCACAGGGGTGTGCTAGTTGTGTTTCTTATGTGAGGAGGATTGAACCCTTCATCATGGCCTTCTAATCTTTCTTTCTTTCCAAGCTTTTGTATCCTAGCCCTTGATTTGATTCTGTCCAATCACCCTTCGTAGGATTTCCATCGTGGTTTGTCTTATTCATGGAGTAATAGGTTAAATTGGTGTTGTTTGGTTATGGGGAAGAAGTTAAAAGTGTTTGTCTGTTAGCAGGGTACGATTGTCAGGGGTGAGGGAATAGTGACTATGGCGGGAAATGGTTTTAGTGTTTAATTTGGTAACGGGGTAGGAAAAAGGACTAACGGTGTTAAGGGTGAAAGGGTAAAAGGGACTAATGTTGTAAATTAATAGGGACTAACTATGTTAGTCCCTAAGGACTAACTGTGAAAGGGTTTAAAAGGGTATAGGCTAACGGGCTGTTAAGGTTGTTTTGGGTCTTAGTTAAAATGGATTGGGCCATATTTTATAATTAAAGGGTTTAGGCTTTTAATTGAATAAATAAGCTTAATGGGCTGACTCGGCCCATTAACTTGGGTATGGGTTGGCCAAATAATATGCTTATGTCTTAGGCTTCGGTTTTTCGCGCTCTTTCTAATTCCGTGCTTGGTTTTGTCGGTTTTGGCTTTGTTTTTGTCCTTTAGTGAATATCCGATACCTGCACAACACAAATAGCACACACACATATATTTGGCATTTTATGTCTGTTTTTTGGTCATTTTAGGCTCGTTTTTATAGGTAAAAGGTATGTGTAATTAAGCACATACCAGAATCCCCCATACTAAGATATTGCCGTGTCCTCACGCAATGATATAAGTAAACACTTTAGAAGACTAAGAATCTCAATCCTCCTCGACTAATTACCTCGAAAAGTAGCTAAGTGTTCATCAAAGGGAATAAAAGAATCATTAGCCTTGAAATGCCCCGTTTTGACCATTTTTAAATATTTACACTAATTACCACACATATTTTTGTATTTTTCCCTTTTTTCTTTTTTTTACTTTTCTTTTTAAGCAACTAACTAACATGTTTGATCATTTGGCCGTGTTAATTATGTAAAAAGGGTAATTGTAATTAAGCACATACCACATCTCATCCCCAACTAGCTACCCTAAGGGCACCGAAAGATCCCCAAATAACATTTGTGCATGGTACGTGTGTAACACTAGTCAAAATTTAATATGTAATAGTATAAAGCCCTGACAATCTTTCCCAAATTACTTCTCAAACAAGAGAATATATAAAGGTAAATCTCACTTAGAAAACACAATACCGTATATAATTTTTAAACACGGGAATTTTTCATCTCGGGTCGTATCCCCACGAATTCGTGAATTGAAATTCGGGAATAATTCTGATTCGAGTCAAGAATGGATAAAGGGTTTTTGAATTTTGAATTACACTACGAAAAATAATAGCACAATTGAACTATAAAAAGACGATTCAACGAATTAAAAAATGGTGAACTAATACAAAATTTAATAAACGTGAAATTAAAAACAAACGTGAGCTAAAGCAAGAATTTAAAATCTACAACAACACTAATACTAATTAAATATTTAAACCTAAAAAATCACAAAATTAAAAAGAAAATTTTAAGGAAAAAGAATTAGAATTTTTTTAGGCTATTTTTGAATATTTCTAAGAATTTTTTTAAAGGAAAAATGAATAACTAAAACTAACTTTTCTAAAAATTTAACACTAAAAATCATATTATTAATTTATTCAAAAATACAAAATAATAAAAAGAAAATAAAGTACAATAACTAATAGATGTTTTTACCTACTTTTTTTTCTATTTTCATATGAATTTCTAAAGAAAAAGAAAGTTACTAAAAACCTATTTTAATTTCTAGAAAATACAAATTTAATTGGAAAAATAAAGAAAAATGATATTTAACTACTAAAAAATGTGCAGAAAAAACTAATGATATAAAAAGCCCAATTAATACTAACCAATAGAATCCTAAATTAATGCTATACAAAAAACATAACCCAAAATTAGAATACACTACCTAATTTTAAAAATATCAATACTATTATTTATTTATCCTAACAGAACAGGGTAAGACAGTAGCAAAAGAAGAACGTAAAACAGGTTAGTCGTGGAAAATAAAAGAAATTTACACTAAAATGATCACAGAACAACACCCATTAACAAATGGAAAAATTACCAAACAGACCCCAACGACATAAACAAAATTTTAGCTTATTGCAAAAGTGACAATAAGCAAAACTATTACAACAGAAAATTTGGACCTGAGCTTATCTACTACAACATTAGAAAAAAGCACCTTGACATTTTATCAAATAACAAAAATTTAACTTTTTAAGCTGAGCTACAGAAACTATGAAATTTCTTTGAAAATTTAACTTTTCCAAACTTTGGCTTATTCCTTGCTTAATACTCAATGAAAATAAAATCCAAAAGTAACTACAAAAAGCTTATAATGTGTACTAAAAGATTTCCTAAAAAAGAAATAAGCTAAAAGGATACTAGATAAACAAGAAATTTGCTCTTAAAAAGTGAAGGTTCAGGCTTAATGGCTGTTATTAAGCAACTCCTAATAAGCTAAATAGCTCAAATCTAAATTCTAGAAACTGGAATTTTGAGAATAAGCACTACTATGAATATAGAAGAAACCTAGATAAAAAAAGATGGAATAAACTACTGAGAAAGACAGAAGGTTTAAATCTAGATCATTTAATCAACTAAAATAAGATTTTTTACCTAGATAAGCTAACCTTAACAGCTGATTAAGTCTATCCTAATAAGCAATGAAGAGAAATTTTTAGCTACAAGGCAAGATATACATTCCAAACTATCTAAGCTTAAAACTCAAATTCCTAACTACTACTAATCATCTTCTTTACAAGTGAATCTATAAAAGCCTTGAAAACACGCTGCTACCCCCCCTTAAAATGACAACTTATGCAGGAAAATTAAGCTATGTCTAAAGCTTAGAAATGAAACTTTAAAGATGATCTATATAGAGCTAATGGAATACTACTAAATTGCTTAAATCTAAGTCCTTATCACCTAATTACAAAATGCTCAAAAGAAAGCTAGAAAATGAAGAGCATCAGCATATAACAGAGTAAAATACTGCTTATGCTGAAAATATTTTGACTAAATCTTAAATGCAAGCCAAGATTCTAGTTTAGAACGTCATAGAACTAACTAATCCTATATGTATCTATGTTTACACTAATCCAAATTTACACACTAAAAAGCTGTGAATCACATGACTACACAATTACATGTATACCTTTAAATGTCCCTGATGCCAGGTAAACTTTTAAACCAAAGAATCTTAAAAATGCAAATTAACTACTGAAACCCTTTAGAAATCTTGTTCTATTTTTTCCCTACTCCTTCCTTCCCCCCCCCTTCTCACACGACCTCTCTCTGTCTCCTCTGCTCTTCTCTCCTCTCTTGGGTCATTCCCCTATCTACATCTCCCCTTCCCTTCAATCTCTCCTACCTCTCCTCTCATCTCCTCTCTCTCTTCTTCGTCTTCCCTTCCTCCTTCCCTCTTCTTGTCTCCTCTTCTCCCTCTCTCTGTCTGTCTCTCTCTCTTTCCTTCCTTGGTCTCTCCACCCCCCCTCTCTCTCTCGCCTCTCCTCTTGGTCACCCACCCTCTTTCTCCTCTCCTCTCCGCTTCCCCTTTCACTCCTAATCTCTGCTTCGTGTCTCCCCTCATCCTCTCTCTCCATCTTCTCCTCTCCTCCTCGTTCTTCCCGGGTCTACGTCCTCTCGCTTCCTCCCTCTCTCTCCCCCCCACTGCTCCCTGGGATCCCTGTCTCTTCTGTCGGTCTCCCTCATCCTCGTCTCTACTTCAACTCCTGGTCTCTCCCCTTCTTCCTCCCTTCCTCTCTCCTCTCTCTCTCATCCTCCCTACCTGCCTCCTCCACTGTCACCCCACTCGTCCCCCCTCCTTCAAATATCTCTTCTATCCTCCCCCCTCATAGAGAGACTCATACTAAAGAAAAGGATTAGACTAAAGGAGATGTGGACTTTTATAGTCAAAGTTGTGTAAATCCAAAAAACACACCTTACACTTTTGATTATTTCTTTAAAGCTTTTAAAATCTATTTTTAAGCTAAATAACTAAAAACCTTATATCTACTCTAGCTATAACTAGTCTAATTAAGCTATTTAAGCTCTAAAATTCCTAGCTTATGTTTCAAAAATAAATACTTTCTCAACTAGGCTAACCCTTCTAAAATGAACTAGAATTAAAGAAATTGAAACCTTAATGGATTCAAGTCTACACAGCTTTAAAGCATAGTTGAATCTCTAAGCTAACTAACAATTAATAAACAGTTTAAGCACAAATAAGAAAACAAACTCAATAAAGCTACTGGATTAAGCTACTTGAATGCTGAAATCAAAATCATGAAGTAAAAACCTATGAGATTAGTAGTCTCTGACCCTAGCCACTCTTTCTGAGTGAGTGGCTTTCAAATTCAAATCCTATATGGCACCTTGCCTCTAAACCAATAAGCTATAAGCTCAATAAGCTGAAATTTGCTTATTAGTCCCCTATTGCATCCAAAACTAAACTCAATCAACTGAACTAAATGAATCATAGTTGAACAAAAATAGACAAAATCAGTATTTAAAAAGCTTTTAACAAAGTTTGAACAACTTTTGAACTAGAAAAAAAAAACAAAATAAGCTCAATTGAGCTTATTATAAGCTTATTAGCTAAAACTGAATTATAACATACACAAACACAACTCAACTAGTTTTATTGCTCTAAAAAGAATAGTACAAGATAAGAACCAGTAGGTACAACTGACTTTAAAGTCTAAAAGCTCAATTCGAAAAGATGAACAGTACAAGTAAAACTGAAAAGAAAAATTTACAAAAAACTGAACTAACTCTCTCTAAACTGAATAACAAGCTCCTATTTATAGGAGAAGGTGAGGAGAAGATGAGAACTCCAAGCATTCCTAGCCGTTGATCTCTTTTTCTTGAATCTTGGTCGTTGGATGTGATGGGTGAGGTGTTCGCACCAATCACTGCTTGCCAAGTGTGCAAAATGACGTGGAAGTGAACTCTGATTGGTGGAGTGGAGTTGGAAGAAACGGGAAAGGATTTGGGAAGGTTGGGTTGTTCGTGTTTGTTGGCGGGAAAAGTGGTTACAAGGTTGTTAAGAAGAAAGCTATCCCGCGTTTTTGTTTGAAAGTTTGGGGTTATTGCATAACAAGCCTTAGTTATCTTTCCAAAAGTGTAGTCTATAAGTGAGTTTGAGAATTGGCATTTCTGGCCCTTGTGTTTTTAAAAACAAGAAATGGGCTGTTTGGGTAAGTTAGCATCCACTTCAAAGTGTAGAAGGTCCATTTATCTTCAACTTGACTTGACTTTCATGATTTTGACCTCCTTTGACTTAATGTGACTTATTCTTTGTGTCGGCTGATCCCGTCTTTGATATCTTTTTTCCTCATTGTCTTCACTTGATCACTTGCCTTTGATCCGTTTCTTGTTGGTTTGGGTCCTTGTATTTGCTCATTTTTTCTCATTTGTTCTTTAATTCCTGCACACATGCATTAACACACAAATACACATATCTTTGGCATTTTGGGTCATTTTTGCAAGTTTTTACGGGTTTTAAAAATGTATAATTAAACATCTATCCGTGCACAAATCCGCATTAGTGTTCTTTCATAAGCACTTCCTTGTAGCTAGTCAATGATGGTCTTACCAACTCTAGTCCAAAAATCCTTAGATCAAACTGCTTTTCAATCACCCTCTGAGCTAACCAAAATAAACTTCAAATATATGATGCATTAACTCCGTCCTCTATAATAAACAAAACCAAGCACAACCTGCATCAACTCAGCAAAGTGTTATAGTATATCTCCAATGCCCATAATAATCAAAACCTTAACCTTCTCCTTCATCAAAGATTGTCTTCTATCCACATTCTTACGAAATACAATGCGTAATGAAGAATTTCCAACACCCATTCAGGATAAAATTTTTCATATCAATTGAAAGTGCTCTTTCCCCACGAGAAATCAACAAATAATCTATAATTGTTCCTTCAATAGATTACTCTAATTTCCATCATTTCCCTCATGGTTATCTTCGAAACCATAACCATTAACAAACACCAATTAGCAAGCCCTGGTACTCTAAAGCTCCTATCCTACAATTTGACAACTTCTCAACAGTAAGCAAGCCTCTTCATAGATGCTAATCCCTCCATTTTAGGTATAGTCATTCGACATAAGGTTGCAAAGAGTAGGTGATTAGTGTTCCCTTTTATTCCTTCTCTCGAACTCCCATAGAGTTGATTTGGCAACTTTCCTTGCTACAATTTTGCAAAAAATAGAAAATTAAAGTTCCTAACAATCATTTGTAAACCGGATAAAACCAAGTATAACACCCCCAGCACATGTCCGTTTTCAAATTTGAACAAAACCAGGAACAGAATCCGCCCCTAGCTGCCCGACACATGAGACATATGTCTACCGACTGCTGGGCCTCTATCATATCTCTCTGCCGTTCCGCAGAGTGCTTAGCCGTGCCGGCTGCAGTTCGTACCCAACCAATTGTGCTACAGTCTAACTTTTTTTGGGTGTTTTACTTCTCCTCCTATTTTTTTTCCATACTCTTCCTAATGGCTCTCCATGGGTTGTCCTAAAAACTTTTCAAAACACCTTACTTCAACCTTAAATCTTCTTTTATCGCCATTTTTCCAAAATCAACCAAATTTTCTAACCATAATCGAATCATAAATGGAGTCTATACAATCAATCTAGCATTATAGAACCTCTAAGATTAATCATACATCACATATAATACTATGCATCAACATAATTACGAATGGAAAAAATCAACCTCAAAAATTATTTTAGATTTCTCAATTCATGAACCAATTGATCCACAACCTTATAACCAAACCATTATAATTCTTTCAGGATTTAATCTCCTATCATAGTCCCACTTTATTCTAAAACTAATTAGCCTAATTCGGCAACGAAACAAAATCCCCTAAATTACATATCTTAAATCATGAACATAAATTGATATTGCTGAAAAAGAAAAAATTTAAACAATTACATACCTTTTTTGGTGCCATAGATGGTCAACAAACAACTCTCTTGCTTGCAATTAGATTGAAAACAAAATTGGATGATTCAAGAAAGTAAGTTAGTGGTGTTTGTTTGTGTGTGTTTTTGGGTATTGGCCCACTTCCCCTAGCTGGGTGGCATTTGTATCTAGCCATGCGGCATGACCAAATGTGTAGTTTTACCATAAAATTTTTTAAACCCGACACAAATAATGGCTTTTCCTTTGGTTAAAACAACTCGCCTTTGAGTTTTTTTTTGCCAAACACACAACTCCATATCTTGACATCAATAATTGCACAAGTAAATTAAACATGATAATAATAATCTAAATTTCCCAAACTTAAACCAAACGCGAACCAAATCGTCTAGACCAATTATAACCAAACCGAATAAAAACCAACCAAAAGTAAAAAGTATCACACATTAAAAGATACATAAGACAGAAATAGAAAGCAAACATCCTTAGCACTATGATTTGTGCTTTAATTTCATCCACATTTCTGTCTTTTAAATCTTTTCTCAATTTTCTGTAGTCAAGACAATGACTAAACCTGAAAACATCCTCGGCTTTAAACTTTCCCCGATAGCATCCCTTGTAGGGTCTTGGTCTAAAATCCGAATAACTTCCTTCACTAGCTTAACAATTTCAAACTAGCGTGCCAAGCTCCATCGCCATTTAATTTCTGTATCTCCCATATCCTTTATTGCCCCACATCTAAGTTTTCAATTGCATACCGAACAATGAGCCAAAGAAAGTCTACAAGTTTCTATACACAATTACATTTATTGAAAGTATGAAAGTATGCCTCCATTGCTAACGCCCTTTCCATATCATCCTCGATATCTATAAACGAGGGTGCAACCAGACCATACTTCATGTTTCCATGTTTGTCTCTTCCTACTTTAAAACTTCCTAGCCAATCATCTTCTCCTTCCATCTCAAAAGCTTCAACACATGACTTTGACCGTGGCTTAGGAAAATAGGTATTAAGTGATACCTCCATCATCAATACTAAACGTACCTCTTCCCAAGTTAATAATATCCACCCGCAATACTTAAGAAATGTCAGCCCAAAGAAGCAGATGGGTAACTTGGGGTCCACCAGAATATCCAAGATTAAAAGATCAACCACATAGGCTTGATATCCTATTTGGATCCTCACATTTTTTACTTCTATCTGCCATTGTCAAGTTCGTTTGGTAGGGCCTCAGATCACACGGCGTCAATAGTCTTTATATAATACTATAATGCAAAACCTTACACTTGCACCGTTCCACTAGAGCAACCAACTCAACAACACCGTTAATTTTCACCCATCAAACAACATAGTTTTTTTGGGAACACAAAGATACATTTTCTTAGGCAAACCGTGTTTCAAATATGCCATACATGTTCCTGCTCGCTAAACGTCATTTTTGTTAAGCCTCTCCTTACCTATCAAAATTTCATCCAATTTCACTTGTACATAAAACAATAGGCTTTGATTCCTCTAGCTCTTTGTATTTGATGTCCAATACCTCTTTCATGTTCTCCTTTTGCTTTGGGGTTAGGGGATGGTATATCAGTTATGGTGAAATGGTAGAGGTTGGTGGAATTTCTTCTATAGCCTCACGGATAGGAGGGGAGTGCTAAGTTGATAAAAGTATATAAGCCTTTGTTGCGGTTTTGCTTTTCCCCATCTTAAACGTTCTTTGCAATGAAGCTATCGCACTTCCTCTAAAAGATCGATCACATTAATACCCTCTTCGAACTTAGTAAGATTCATCTTTATCTCTCCCAATCCAAAATCGTTTTGGCTTTTTTGTTGTTGCCAAAAAGTCCCTTCTAAACAAGATAGAAGATTCTCCCTCATTAACATAATCTAAAACAACAAAATCAGCTTTGAACTTTTCCTCGTGAATTTCCACGTTGACATCATTCGCTGTCTTCCTACCGTAGTCGCTAAGACTTACATGCACAGAACCCATGTTTTCCAACACTTTTTCCATAACATAGTTTGCCGAATCCGCAAGTTCGAGCTTCGCATCCCAAGCTCCTTGCCCATCAACTTTTCATGGTAAAGAGTACCTCATGAATGGTTCACCAAAGGTCAAAAGTGGTGCCTTTGTAAAGATTGCAATTTTTTGATTTTCCACTTCTATCACAACACTCTTGTGCTCCAAAGCATCAAACAATTTTGCTTCCTTAGAAACTCTTGAATCACCATCATCTATACATTCCTCAAGATCCTTCAAGTATTCTAAAACCAAGCTCAAAGTACCCATTCCGAAAGCTTAAACAACTATTAAAGACAATACACATCATCCAATTCATTAGCAAAGGGTTAGTATAAACAATTAATCATTCACACTTGTTTTCCACAGTAGTTAACTCATTTACCATTTTAGAACTGACCCGCACATCTTTATGCTTCATATTTTCCAAACTCAAAAAGTTTTTCACATAACTTCCCCTGCCGCCCGACAGGGTGCTTGAATTTTTTTTGCTACTTATTTACCATCTAATTTTTTAACTAAACATTTTTGCTTCCTCTTATAATGATTAATGTTAGGATTAAAAGCTTTTTGATGCTGTTTGGAATTACTGTTGTGCTTATTGATGTTAATGCTGCTCAGTCAAAGTTATTGTTGATGGAGAATTTTAATGAAAATTATTCTAAGTGTTTAAGATTGCTGGTGAAGTTACAACTGTCATTACAAAGTTACTACTGCTAGAGGAAGTTACTACTGCTAGTGGAAGTTAAGACTGCTCAAAGATAAAGACTGGAAAATATGCTAAGTAGTTACTACTGTTAGTATAAAAGTTACTATTATTAGTACAAATTTAATGCTGCCAGTGAAGAAGTTAGTACTGCTGAGTTATTTAGTACTGCTTATGTCATTTGTATGAGATATTTTAGTAAAATATATGTATAAGTTATTTATTTAGAAGATTATGATTACTTAGGAAAGTATTGTAAGCCGTTTAGGACTCATTGGTGTCATAAAAGGAGGTCTAGTGCATAAAGATGAATGTATCGAAAAACCAAACGAGCCATTCATTAGAATTATCATAGTCTTCAAGTCTATTGAGTAACCCTAAATACATTGAGATTATTCATAATATTTTCTTAATAATAATAATAGCTTTTAATGTTTGTGAATTATAATTTTCATTGTTGTATATTACTGTTCCATTGAAAATTCTTTTATTTATCTAATTCTACTATAGTTGTGTTAAATTTATCTAATATAACTAAACCTTAAACAAGCTTAAGGAATTTGATCTATAGAAGTTTTAAAGTGAGACCAACAAGTGGTATCAGAGCTTGTTGCTTTGAGAAACTTTGCCAGAAGATATAGATCAAGATTCTGCAAACAAGGTGTTGCATCCCAAACAAAAGATTTCCCATGCTCAAATTGGATAGTTTGAGTTATGGAGATGAAGGATTCAACAATGCATTCAGATGATAGACTATGCACTGTTGACGTCATAGAGAATGGTGCTACTATGCCAAAAACAATCAGTTTGTGGAAAGGTTTGAAAAAGTGATGCCTATTACAACTGCTGAAGAAAAGGCTACGAGAAGATTAGAAGTGAAGGCTAGAAGTACTTTAATGATAGTGACATTCCAATAACATCAGTTAAGTTTTAATCTTTATAAAGATGCTAGCTAGTTGCTGGTGGAAGCTATTGAAAAGTAGATAGGTAGTAAATGAAGCTACAAAAGAGCCACACAGGAATCTCGTAAAACAGCAATATGAAAACTTCACTGCTCCAAGCTCAGAGATGCTTGATGAAACTTTTGATAGGCTTCAAAAGCATGTGAGTCAGTTGGAGCTTTTGGGTGAAAAGCTTTCATAAGAAGATGTTAATCAAAACTTATTAAGAAGTTTGTCACCTAAGTGGAGCACACAAGCAATTTAGATAGGAAATAAAGCAGATTATATGTGATACAATTGATCAACGGAATCTGAACTCTACAACAACCTCATAGGAGAATGAACGCAGCAGAATTTAAAAAAAGAGATCTACAAGCTCAAGATAACAAGCACACAGAACAAGGCTTATGTGTCCCTCAATCAAATAACAAACACTAAATAAGCACTCATGACAGCAGTTAATACTGCTCATGGATTTCTATTGCAGACACACAATTAATGTTGCTAACTCTTACCAATATTGAAAACTTGAGTGATTGGCAGTTAATTTGGGCAGTACATGCAAGTAAACCAATTAGTCCTCAACTTCAACTTGTAATAAGAAAAGTCCTACAAATCCAAGCCAGATGATAAAAAAAGAGAATGTAATTTGTGATGGCAAATGCCATGTTGACTATGAGGGCAAGAAGGTTTTTTGAAGAATATAGGAAGGAAGCTACTGTATAATGGGCAATGGAGACTATTGGTTATGATAAGTCCAAAGAGGAATGCTACAACTGCCATAAAGAGGGGACATTTGCTAGGGAGTGTATAGCTCCAAGAAATCAAGACATAAAATAAAAAAAAAAAAAGTGGGCAAGACAAGGAAGTCTTAAGAAGGAGTGTGCATGTGGAAACATCTACTTCTATAGCTTTGGTATCATGTGATAGTCTTGGTGGATATGACTATGTGATCAGGCAGAAGAAGGGCCTAATTATGCACGTCAATGCTTACTCATCTTCAATCTGACTCAAGAGGTAACCAATTATTCAAATTTTCAAATCTTGTATGAAACTGTTAAAATTACTTAAATCTCTAAAATGACCCAACTATTAAAGATTTATAGAAATATAATTTTTAAATGGTTTTATGTTATAAACAGGTTTTAGGAATCAGTAAAAAAAACTTGAATCTTAATAAAAAGAAATGAGTCTGTTAATGTAAGAAAAACATTAATGGCTTAAAAATGAGATATTCAAGTAGGATAAAAACTAATAGAGAGCTTTAGGAAGAAGCTTGAAAAAGTTTAAAAAGAAAAAGATAGCATTCAATTTAATGTAGATAAATTTGAAAATGCATCTAAAAGTTTAAACAAGCTCATAGAGTGTCAGATTATATATATGCATAGAAAGGTTTAGTGGTATGAAAATAATAATGACGTATCCACCACATTACACACAGGAAAATTTCATGTCCTTCAATACTTGATTTGTCTTTTAACCGGATTTAGATGAGTTTGTTAATAACCACTCGTAGTTGAGAACAGAAAGTCTGATGAAGAAGTGTCTAAGGTAGTTGAGAAGTCTGGATTATTCCCTAAAATTAAAGAATTAGGGTTGAGAGTGAGGACGGAAAATGTGTCTCAAACTAATACTGAGAAGAAAACAGTTAAGCCTGGTATTGCTAAGATAGAGTTTGTCAAACCTAAGAAACAAGAGAAAACTGCTAGGAAAAATGTTAAACAAGTTGAGAGACATAGGCAAAACACTCACAGTCCAAGAGGCAATCAAAAAATTGGGAACAAAAATTATTGTCTTAAAATAAAAACTAGGACCCATTTTGAGATGTTTAATAAAAGGCCTATTATATGTGTGTAAGCTTTAATCATCTTGTAAGTTGAATGGCAATTACCATCAAAAAACTAATTGAAAATCAAAGGATGGTAAAACCTGTTTGGAACTACGCTCAAAAGGGTTAATCATCCAAAATATTTGCTAAAAAAGAATCGCCCCTGAGGTGCTAAATAGAACTTATTTTCCAAGAGCAGAACTAATGAAGTCTGGTTTAGGTATGATTTAGATACTGCTAAAACAAGGTAATAATCGGCTGCTCACGGGAAATCAAAAACAACAGTGAATGCTGCTAGTCCAATGTCATATCTTTCTAAAACAACACATTCAACTGTTAAGAGACCCATTCATAAGATACAACATTTCAAAAACATAAATTAATCAAAGGGTTAGATATGTTAGGGGTAAAAAAAAAAATTGGGGGGGGGGGTTAATAATACTGCTAGGGGGGGCGAGGGGGCGTGGCCAAAAGCAGGTAAGGATAACGCTATGACAAGGGAGCGCGATGCAATGTTAGGGGACGTGAAGGTTACAATGCGCGTCAGCGATGTAAGTGGGGATAGTTAGGAAACCGCGAAGACAAAATGTTTATAGAGACATGTAGTATTTCTAACTCACAATAGTTGAAAATCAACTCCATTCCAATATCAGAGGTTTGATTATATTTATATATGCCTCAACTAGCAATAAATTCTTCAATTCATTAGTCATGCTTGGGTTCCACCAAAAGAAACTTATTTCTTATCGAAAAAAAACATTGCTAGGGCAAAATCGTAAATGAAGCTATAAACTATGATAAAGGAGTAATGTGATAGTGGACGGCACAAGCACATGATATGGAACATGTCCTATTCATACACAATATGAAAGATAGATCTGAGGATATGTTGCTTTTGGAGGGAACCCCAAAGGAGGGAAAATCACAAGAAAATGTACCATTAAAACTTGTAATCTAGATTTTGAAAATGTGTATTTTATGAGAGAGTTAAAGTTTAATCTATTTAGTGTCTTACAAATGTATGGAATAAAAACAGACAGTGTGATTTGGTGAGTAAAAGAATTGAGAGAAGTGGTGAGTTGAAAAACAGAAAGAGAGTTGAATATATTAAAAACAGACAGAGTGTTTAGAATGGAATTAGAGTTAATGCTGGTGACTCAAAGTTAATGCTGCTAGGCATAAACTTAATAATGCTGGTAAAAATTAATGCTGTTACGCATAAACTTACTACTGCTGGTGAAAGTTAATGCTGTTAGGCATAAACTTACTACTGCTGGTGAAAATTAATGCTGCTAGGCATAACTTACTACTACTGTTACTACGCTTGTGAAAGTAATACTGTATTAAGGTTATTTCATAAAAACTTCGATTAAAGGTTTCAATCGCCCCCACAATCATTTAATTGATTTTACTCTTTTAAATACTCTCTAATCACAAACCCTAACTCAATTTTATCATCCATCATCAAAACCCAACACAAATGGCGAATCTAAAGTTTGAAGATACTCACAATATGGTCGCATTTTTGTCTAAACCCACAGAATGTGAAGGGTTTCAACAAATTTTAGATTTTCTAAATACACACCCTATAAAGTATGCTTTAACCGTTATTCCCACTATATATACTTCGTGCATTAAATAATTTTGGGCTACTATCAAGGTCAAAACTGTCAATGAGGAAGTACAGTTACAAGCCTTAGTGGATGGAAAGAAGAACTGAATCATCTGTTAGCAGAGATCTTCAACTAGCAGATGAGGCAGGTATTGATTGTTTACCAAATTCTACCATTTTTGAACAACTTGCATTGATGGGGTATGAGAAAATTTCACAAAAACTCACTTTTTATAAACCATTCTCTTTCCCACAATGAAAATTTCTAATTCATAATATTTTATAGTGTCTAAGTCCAAAGACTACTGCATGGAATAAGTTTAGTAGTACTATGGCATCTGTCATTATCTGTTTAGCAACAAATCAGAAATTTAACTTTTCAAAATTGATTTTTGATAGTATGACTAGAAACTTGGATAATGCTTCTGGCAAAATTTTAATGTATCCAAGGTTTGTACAAATCTTTTTGGACCAACAACTTGAGGGGATATCAACTCATAAGAAATTTATATTGCACCCTCTCACACTAAAAAGATTTTTAGAAATATGAAAAGAATAGGCAAATGTTTTTCTGGTAGAGTAACACCTTTATTTCCAACAATGGTGGTACAAAACCAATCACAAATGGGTGAAGGTTTAGCAAATCCAACTGATCCCCATCACACACCCACTTTTATTCAACCATCTCCTCAACCTCAAAAGACACAAATACCTAGAAGCCTAAAAGAAAGGACACTCAGGTACCTCAGCCTAGTGATCCTACTGGAAGTGTTGCAGATGAGGCTGTCCATAAGGAGTTGGGTGACAGTTTGGTGAGGGCTGCCACTACTGCTTTTAGCTTAGAAGCAGAGCAGGACAGTGGTAACATAACTAAGACCCGATCAAAGGCAACACCTAATGAATCTAGTTCCTTAGGAATTACTTCAGGTGGTGGTCCCAGGTGCCAAGAAACCATAGGGGATACTATTGCTCAAACTAGGTTTGAGAATGTATCTAAACATTCTAATGATTCACTGCTCGCAAGAGGTAACACACTTTGAAGTGATGAGGATAGACTTAAACTTGATAAATTGATGGCACTATGTACCACTTTATAAAACAGGCTTCTTGATTTGGAGAAGACAAAGACCTCTCAACATAATGAGATTGCTAGCTTGAAAAGGAGGGTCAAAAAGCTTAAAAAGAAAAATAGGTCAAGAACTCATAAGCTGAAGAGATTATACAAAGTTGGTTTGACTGCTAGGGTAGAATCCTCTGATGATGAAGAAAGTTTAGATGAGGATGCATCCAAACGGAGGAGGATTAATGCTATTGATGCAGATGAAGAAATTACCCTGGTTAGTGTTGCTGATGATATAGTTAGTGCTGCTAGTGCTGCAATAACTGTTAATTCTGCTACAACAATTACCGCTACAATTAATACTGTTGATGATATTATTTTGGCTCAAGCACTTGAAGAAATGAAAAGTACAAAACCTAAGAAGAAAAGGATTGTTATACAAGAGCTGGGTGAATCTACAACAACGAATAAAAAGATATTATAAAAAATTATAAAATACAAAAAAAAAAAATGAAATGATAAGATATAAAAAATTCTAATAAATAATATTTATAATAAAGAAAATTTAAATCAAAGATATACTAAGTGAAATAAATATTAAAAAAAATATAATTGTAGAAAATAATATTAAATATATAAAGTATATAAAAAAATAAGAAATATTTGAAATAAAATAAATAGGGAAATCAAAATAAGATAAATAAAATAGAGATATAAATAAGGGAAAAGTATAAAATATTAATAAAAATCTTAAGCTAATAGAAATAAAAAATATAAGATATAAAAATAAAAAAAAATAATACATATAAAAAAATAGATATTACAATATAATTATAAGAAAATATAAAAACATTTTAACTAAAAAAAATAAATGGATTAAAAATTAAATAGGGATAAATCAAAAGATCATAAAAAAAAAATATATAAAATAATAATAATAAATAAAAAAATGATAAATCAATAATAATATAAAAATAAAATATAAAATTAAGATATTAATAAAAATTGAAAATTATAGAATGAATAATTATTATTAAGCGAACATTTTGAAAATAATAACAAAATAGTTGTATTAGTATCAAAAAAAAAATTAAATTAGAATAAATTATATTAAATAAAAAATTAAAAAGAAGAAAAAAATATATGAAAAATAATTATAAATTATATAAAATATTTAAAAATTTTTTTTTTTTAAATAGATTAATAAAAGAATAGTATAAATAATAATAATAGACTAAAATATTAAATGACATAAAATATATAAAAAATATTATAAAAAGTTATAACAAAAAAAAATACGAAAAATAAAAAAAAAAAATATGGCATATATAATGAATGAAAATAATAAAAAATAATCAATAACTATTAAAAGGAAACATTAAAATTGGAGAATATAAAAAAAATTAAAACAAAAAATATCAAATAAAATAGCTAAATAAATATTTATAAAAAAATGAATATGGATAAAATAAAATATAATTATAAAATAAAATAAAATAAACATTAAAAATAAAAATTAAAGAATATTACAAAATAAGATAAAATAATATAATATAACACTAAATTAGAGATAATAAAACGAATATAAATAAAAAAATAGACATAACAATAAATATAATTATATATAGATATATAGAAAATAAAAAAAAGTAAATCAAAATGAATGTATAAGAAGAGAATAATTAAATAATGAAAAAGGAATGAAAGAAATTATAATATAAATAGAAAAAAAATTTGATTCATAAAGCGAGATAAGCAGAAAGGATGAATAAAAATAAAACATAAATAAAAAAGAATAGAATAATTAGATATATTATTAATAAATTATTTATAAAGACCACTCAACATAATGAGGATTGCTAGTTGAAATGGAGGGTCAAGAAGCTTGAAAAGAAAAAATAGGTCAATAATGTTAACTAATGACAGAGTTGAGATATTTGTGTTGAACAGATATGTTAGGTTAACTGTGTCGTTAGAGAGAGAGTTGAATCCTATGATAATGAATAAAGTTTAGGTGAGGATGCATCAAAAAGCGGGAGGATTAATGCTATTGAATGCAGAGAAGAAATTACTCGGTTAGTATTCAAAATGTGGATGAAAGTTGTTTGATGTAAAATGTTTTTAGTGGTGAGGAGTGCTTTGTTGTAGAACCAATGAGTTGCTGTTCTAAAGCTGTAAGTAATGTTGTAGTCTTGTTGGTGGATTTGACAAACCCAATGTTAGTGCGTGCTTGCTACAACAAACTAATGCTATAATTTCAACTGTTGATGATATACTTTGGCTCATGCACTTATGGAAATAAAAAGTACAAAGCCCGAGTGAGTGAGAGAAAGGAGGTGTGTTGTGTGTATACATTGTGTGATCTGGGTTATAGTGAATCTACAAACAACATATCTTCACAACTATCTTCACAACAATCACATGGGGACAAAGGCTAAAGGAAATATTGATAGAACCTGTGAAGCCCTTACGAAGAAGAAATATCTAATAAGGTTGATGAAGTAGCTGCTTTTTTAAAATTACACGATGAATTTGATGAAGAAGGAATAGACTTGGAAGAGAGAAGAATTATAAAGAAAAAGAAAAGCCAATATTGCTTGTTGACATAGGATGAACTAATACAGGACAAAGATTGTATGTTGATCATCAAATGGCTGGAAGATTGCAAGCTACAAGAACAAGAATGAGTTGTCTATTGAGAAAAAGCTACATTCATTTCAACAACTCTTAAGAAAGAAGGAAGAATGCATCTTTGGCAGCTAAAAAAGAGCAGAAGAGAAAGAACAATCCCACCAACAAAAGCTCAACAGAGAAAGTTTAATATTTTACTTACCTAATGAACATGGTAGGTACAAGCTCAAAGATTTGAAGCTGTAAGATTTTGCTTCTATGTAAGAGATGTTTGACATGGGTATGATCAAAGATGAGTGGTGAATAATAGTTATGGAGAAAGAGAGTCTGTTAATGTAGAAGATAAAAGGATGGATAGGTAGGCAAAGAAAAGAGAGCATGAACATAGCTGATACAAGAAAATGCAAAGAAGCAAAAGGTGGAAGATGACAAAGAAATAGTAGATCTTAAACAGTGTTTGGAAATCATTCCAGATGAAGAAGAGGTAACAATTGATGCTATACATTTAGCTATTAAGTCTTCAAGTATTGTTGGCTGGAAGATTTATAAAGAAGAAGAAAAAGCTAGAGAAAAAAAAGCTATTATCAATAATGAGCGATGATGGTAAAGTCTAAATTACATGATCTTTGTCAAAATGCTTAAAAGTTTTGACAGGAATGGATGTGTTGGCTAGATTAGAATGTAGTCATGTGTGTGTAAATAAGTTGTGAAAAGTTTAAGATTCAACAAGAGACCAGGATGTGTGATAGACTTAGATTTTATTGTTATAGGTGATTTTGAAAACAATGTTTGATCACATGTGAAGATAATGTATGGAGGAATCAACAAGAATACAAAGTGTTGGATTGGAAAGCTCGTATGACTCATATGGTAGTACTATTACTTGAGGATGAAAAATTATGCAGATATTTATATGTTGGTTGAGAATGAAGTATCATTGCACCTCTTATAGTTTCAATGATGTTGGGAAAAAAGATAGCTTATATTGATTATGACAGTGAAATGGCTTATCAGCTTCTTAAATTCATCATAAAACAGCTTAAGAAGTAAAGAAGTGTTTGGAAGCATCCTCCTGGTGTTGACGAAGCTTTCAATGAAGGTAACTTAGGCAATAATATATCAGGATAGCATATAGTAAAAAAAAACTTGTATTTATAGTTTATAGCATGAATCCCCCACAGGATTTAGAAAACATATAAAGATGAGACTATTCAATGTGATGGAACATATTATTTCAAAAATCACTTGTGTTTATATTTGTATATAAAACAAAGCAAGATCCCCCTCGCGGGTTTATAAAACATGTAATAAGTAAGGCGAGGCTTTGGGCGAAATTCACAATATCGGTTTTAAGTACTTATGTATATTAAAAACAATTGAGCATGTATCCTCCTCGCGGGTTTATAGATTGATGGCAAAAGTATATTATGTGAAAGTAACGGCTTCGCCACGCAACCTGGGGTAATATGTCAAGTCTTAGTGGGATGTTTATTTTTCAAAACTTTACAAAGTTTAACGTATATCTTTGATTTATTAAATTATGGAAATATTGTATCACTGTTGGGCTATTCATTATCCGAGGCAATGTAGTATCGTTTGAGGGATCCAGTAGAGACTTGAAATCGTAAAACCATCAAACTCGTCAAAATGAAAACTCAATTGAAACCCTTCATATGAAATTCCTAGTAACGTAGATACGATTAATGATTTTAAGTTTCTTCAATATTAGTCGATGAAAATAATGGTTAAATATATAAATGTAAAATACTCAATCGACGCTCGATTTATGATTGCATAACGTAAATGTGTTGGGTTTTAATTAAAATCAAGTTTTATATATTATTATATATTTTTATAATTTTAATAAAAATAAATTTGATGAAGAAGAAAGACTTGCAAGAGAGAAAGCTAAAAAAGAACAAGAAGCCAATATTGCCTTGATTGAAACATGGGATGATATACAGGAAAAGATTGATGCTGATCATCAATTGGCTGAAAGATTGCAAGCATAAGAACAAGAAGAGTTATCTGTTGAAGAAAAAGCTACATTATTTCAACAACTCTTAGAGAAAAGAAGAAAGTATTTTGCAGCTAAAATAGCAGAAGAGAAGAAACAAACCACCAAAAAAAGCTCAACAGAGAAAGATAATGTGTACTTACCTATAGAATATGGAAGGATACAAGCTCAATGATTTGAAGTTGAAAGAGTTTGATTCTATTCAAGAGATGTTTGACAGAGCATTCAAGAGGGTAAATAAATTTAAAGACTTTAGAACAAAGTTGGTGGAGGGCAAAGAAAAGAGAGCAGGAACTGAGCTAGCACAAGAGATTACAAAGAAGCAAAAGGTAGAAGATGACAAAGAAACAACAGAGATTAAAAAGTAAATGGAAATCATTCCAGATGAAGAAAAAGTAGCAATTGATGCTATTCCTTTGGTTGTTAAGTCTCCAAGTATAGTTGACTGGAAGATTCATAAAGAAAGAAGAAAAAGCTATTGTCAAATAATAAGAGCTGATGGAAAGTCTCAAATGTACATGATCTTTAGTCACATGCTTAAAAGTTTTGATAGGGAAGATTTAGAAACTTTGTACAGGCTGGTAAAAGCTAAATATGAGTCAACAAGACCAATGGAAGACTTGGATTTGGTATTATGGAATGATTTGAAAATAATGTTTGAACCACATATAGAAGATAATGTATGGAAGAATCAACAAGACTACAAAGTGTTGAGTTGGAAGTTGTATGAGTCCTGTGGAGTACATTTCTTAAGGATGCAACATATGCTGATTTATATATTGGTAGAGAAGAAGTATCCTCTTACACCATCTACACTTACAATGATGTTGAAAAAAAAGCTTATGATTGATTATGAAAGTGAAATGGCTTATCAACTTCTTAAATTCATCATAAAACAACTTAAGAAGTAAAGAAGTATTTGGAAGCATCCTCCTGGTGTTGATGAAGCTTTAAATGAAGAAACTTGATGATTTTGAAGAATAATATCAAGTTTAGGGGAGGATTATTAGGATTAAAAGTCTTTTTGATGTTGTTTGAATTACTACTGCTCATGTTTGTGTTAATGCTGCTCAGCTGAAGTTAGTGTTGCTTATGAACTTCAAAGAAAATATGCTAAGTGTTTACTACTAGTAGTACATAGTTACTACTGCTAGTAAATATTAGTACTGCTAGTGAAAATATTCTAAGTAGTTACTACTGTTAGTGATAAGTTACTACTGCTAGTACAAAGTTACTACTGCTCAAGGTTAAGACTGCTCAGAGATAAGTTAATGCTGCTAAGGTTAATAAGTTAGTACTATTTGGCGTTAGTACTGCTTATGTGATATGTATTAGTTGTTTATAAAAAAGATTTTAGATACTTAGGAAAGTATTGTAAGCCGACTAGGAATCCTTGGTGTATAAATGGAGGTCCTAGGGCATAGAGTTTGATATAGTTTTTCATATATCTTTTTATATTCTTAGCTTCAAGGTCTTTGTAACCATAATACTTTGAGAGTATTCGTATTATTATCATTAATAATATTGGAGCTTATTTGTTTTGAATTAATGTTTCATTGATAATTCTTCTTAATATTAAAGATTAGATTCCGCATAATCTTTAATACATTCAAACAAAGTTTCTACTATAGCTGTGTTAGATTTATCTAATATAACTAAACCTTAAACAAGCTTAAGGAATTCGATCTATTAAAGTGGGATCAACAGATGTTTTCCAAGCTATCGCCCGTTTATGTGATTTTAAAACCCTTAGACGCTGTTCTTTTTCCTCCCTCTTCAAGTCTTTAGAAATAATGATGGGTAACTTAGAAGTTCCCTCTAAAAATGCGTACTCGAGATGAGGAGGTAAGTCCTCAAGTTCAAGATCAGGAGGATCATCGATTGAAGTTTTAATCTTTTTAGTTTCATTAATTTTAAACGCATAAAGAGGAAGAAGGAGATCATTTGAGATGTCATTATTTAATAATGTCTCAATAAGACGGATATCTCCCTCCATATCAAATGCTCCATCATCGTCATCCGGTGATGTCAAATCATCAGAAGCAAGAAAAGTGTCGATCTCCTCCAAGATAAAGTCACTATCCTTGAAGGGAGTGAGAGAAGGGGAGAGAGATGCGACCACAGGTTCAGGAGCAGGAGTAGGACTGCCACTCATTGGATTAATTGACTTTTGAACATTTATCACCTCATGGAAATGATCCTCACATGTAATGTCAAGAATGTCAATCTTATGGATTGATTCATCACCATGTTTTCAAGGATATTTTGAGGTACCTTCAACGTTGAAGACCAATTTCTCATCACTGACTCGAAGAGTTAACTCTTCGCCGTGTACGTCGACTAGAGCATGTGCCGTCCTCAAGAAAGGTCTTCCTAAGATAAGAGGGACCCGAGGATCGACATCATAGTTGACTACAACAAAGTTAGCAGGGAAAGTAAACTTTCCCACTTGAACGAAAACATCCTCGGCTATACCGGCTGGATAAGCAACAGTCTGGGTAGCTAACTCGAGGGTCATTCGAGTGGGAGTAAGCTCGGAAAGAGATAGTGTCTTCCACACAGAAAGGGCATCAAGTTTATGCTAGCACCTAGATCAGCTAGGGCCATGCATGACTCAAGTCTATAGAAATCACATGGAATAAGAAACCTCCCAGTGTCTTTAAGTTTTTCAGGTAACTTTTTTAAGAGCATAGCTGAGTAGTTCTTATTCAAAGGAGTATTTTCCAGTTCAAGAAGTTTCTCCTTATTGGCAAGGAGATCTTTAACCATTTTAGCGAACTTAGGCATGTGAGCTAAAGCTTCGGCAAAGCTGATATTGAAGTATATTTTCTTAAACATTTGTAAGAAACTGTGAATTTGTATATCAGCTTTGTCTTGAAGCTTTTCCTTATTCAACCTCGATGGATACGGTATCAGAGGTTGATGTGGATTTTGATCAGGAACCACAGGAGAAGGAACAGGAGCAGGAGGGATCTCAGAAGAAGTAGAAGCGAGAGACGGCTGGACTACCAAAGGTGGGACTCTTGTGTACTCTCGGTGAGTACCTGGTCCGTTGTTGTCTCCGGTTCTTGTTCCACCTCCTTAGAAGAAGAAAGAGGAGGAGGAACCAAGGGTCCAACTAAAGTAACACCACTTCATGTGGTGATAACTTTAAGATCTTCCCATGGGTTTGGAACGGCGTTGCTTGGCAACACTCCCTGAGGTCTTTCCATAAGAACCTTTTGCATTTGATCCATCTTATTTGACATATTAGTATTTTGGGTTTTTAAATGTTGTAATTGTTGGTTATTATAATCTTTCATTTGTTGCATTCTAGCTTCAGTCGTTCTCATATGTTGATACATCATTTCTTTCGTGGATGGAACATTTGATTATGATTATATCCCTGATTTTGGTTGTAATTATTTCCTTGATTATAATTCTGAACCCTGTTTTGATTATAACCTTGGTTTTGAGAACCTTGGTTATATCTATTTTGATTCTGATTATGGTTCCTGTTTTGATTATTTTGATAATTTCCCTGATTATTTCCTTGATTGTTTCCCTAATTATATCCTTGATTGTTTTGATTCTAATCATTAAATCCTGGTGGTCCGAGGTAATTATTGGAACGATAGCTAAGCAGATTACGGTTACCTTGGGTTTGGTAAGAATTACCACCCTGGTTATAGGTACCCGTTGTAGCATAAACGTCCTTTTGAGTGTAGCCACCGACGGCTTGACACTCATAATAAGCATGTGGACCACCACACGTCTCACAACCGTTTTGTACAAAATTAACTGGCCGACGCAGAGAGAGAAGAGCTTTAACTTGCTTATTGAGAGAGGTAATATGAGCATCTTGAGTCGAGCTCCCACTAGCACTTGCAACTTGAGGTTTATTTCTAGAAGTTTGAACGTTAGATTTGTTTTCAATAATAGTCAAAGCTTCTTGGGTATTCTTTGTCAAGAAATTACCATTAGCTGCAGAATTAAGAGAATCCTGCTCAGATTGATTTAAGATGTTGTAGAAAGTATCAATCTGATAGAGAGGAGGAAAACCATGACGGGGACATTTGTTAAGAAGATCTTTAAATCGGTCACGGGCTTCAGAAAATGTCTCACCGAATCTTTGTTGAAATCTCGTGATTTCATTTCAAAGATTGGTGGTCTTAGAAGGAGAAAAGAAATGGTTCACGAACTTGGACACAAGATCATTCCAAGTTGTGATAGAATTTGGAGGTTCTTTTTCAAGCCAAGTCTGGGCTGCTCCTTCAAGAGAAAACGGAAATAACAACAGTTTAACAACGTCACCCGAAACGTTATTAAGTTTAACTGTTTGTGTTATTTTTGTGAATCATCGAATATGAGAATGAGGATCATCGTTTTCAAAACCATGAAAAGCGATGGCGGTTACTAGATTAAGTAAACCGATCTTCAATTCGAATTGATTATCAAGAATGAGGGATACAACAATTGCATCCCCTACACCATCGGTTGGTGCTTGAAGTAACTCCTCCCTCGAACAGAGGTCGGGTATCGGACCCTGTAGTGGAGCTTGTCCGGCCATATCGTCTTCTTCTAGATTGAAAAGGAGTGACATTTCACTTCCATTTCTTCGACTTTATAATCGTTCGGGATCTTCAATAGGAGATAAAAGTCGTCTAGCGGAAGAACGTGTGCTCATGCACTATATAGAAAGATAAGATCAAATATAGAAAAAGAAAGAAGAAAAATATTTTTGGATTTTTTTTAAAGATATTAAAAGAAATATTTTTGGATTTTTATAAAAGAAAATAAAATGAAAATATTTTTGGATAACAAAATCACAGGAAAAGGTACCATTAAAACTGGCAATCCAGATTTTGAAAATGTGTATTTTGTGAGAGAGTTAAAGTTTAATCTCTTTAGTGTCTCACAAATATGTGATAAAAAGAATAGTGTTCTTTTTAATGACACTGTGAGATGTATAGTTTTAATCTCTAAACTTAAGTTTAATTGATAAAATCAAGTTTTACTTAGAGTTCCTAAAAGAACAAAATGGTAAAGGTGATTGCTTTAAAAATCATAGTTCCTAAAGGAGGTTTAACTTGCCTTTTTGCAAAAGCCACATCTGATGAATCTAAACTTTGGCATAGAAGGCTAGGTTACTTAAATTTTAAAACCATGAATAAATTGGTTAAAGGAAATCTTGTAAGAGGTTTACCTTCCAAAATTTTTGAAAATGATCAAAGACCTGTGTTGACTTGTCAAAAGGGAAAGCAGCACAGAGCCTCTTGTAAAATCCAAAACAGAGAACTCAATCAGACTTCCTTTACATTTGTTTGGGCATTGGACTTGTTTGGTCTAACATTTTAAAAAACCTTATGAAGAAAATGTATTGCCTAGAATTGTCACAGATGATAACACATTAGGGAATTTAAATGGGTTTTTTTCTAGCTTATCTAAGCATAGAGACAAGTAGCATTCTTAAGTCCTTAATAAAACAGGGATAAAAAATTCTAGTAGAACGACAAGGTTTAAAAAGATTATATATGATAATTGTGGATTGAGTTTAAAAAACAATGAAAAATGAATCAGTATTATACGTTGAAGGTATTTTTGAGATCAATTTAGTGAGGTAGAACTAACTCCTCAACAAATAAAGTATGCAGAGATGGTAGGAGGAATAGGACACTAATTAAGGGCTGCTAGGACTATGCTATTGATTTTAAGTTGCCAACTACTTTTTGGGCAGAAGCATTTAATACTGCAGTTGGCCTATGTGGGCAAAATAGAGTGTTATTATTAAGGGCCACATACCAGACCCTAAGACCCCATATGAACTTTTTCATGGAAAGAAACCAACTTAAGTTTTATGAGACCTATTTGGGTTGTACGCTGTTACCAATCTCAAAACCATAGAACACTGTAGCAAATTTGATGGTAAGTCTAAAGACGTGGATTCATGAGCATATTGTTAAGAATACACTATAGAATATTAATGTTCCTTTAGAGTATTTCAATAGTAGAACTAGGAAAGTGGAAAAAAACTAGCATCATATAGTTTATTTGAAAGTAGCAACCTAATGTTGTAGGTATTTGGAACCGATATGGCTATTGAGTATATTGATGGCACTACTAAGAACACTAGAATTATTGATGGCCAATAGTTTCAGGTACATATTCAAATTGGTTTTGCAGGTACAAAAGCAAGTGATAATCATGTCAATCTAGAAAGGAGACAAAAACCTGTCAAGGATACATTGTTGCTATGATCCATAATGACTGCTAATGTGCCACCATGTAAACAAGATCCCAAAGTTCTCGTCTGATGATGGATCCAAACCAACAAGTGAAGCAGGACAAGAAGGTATAGATTACTATCCAAGAAAAGAAATGAATTAAAGATCAAGAGAAGTAAGATAACATGTTAGACATCACTAACCAATGTTAAAACTTTAAGTAAAAACTTAATATGCTGATTGACACAAATGAAGTTAATAATGCTTATGTTAAAAAACGAGCAATGAAATTTTCACAATTGATCTCAAATATGCTATGCTTTGGAAGATATATAGCAAAATTAGACATACTTAAGATAGATAGTGAAGTATGATGCTGCATTGGGCTGACATGAATAATTTGGATAGCAACAATCCAAGTATCAGTCGTAATCCAACTACAATAAATTATAAAGAACATCCTCTTGATCAAGTTATTGTAGATTTGTCAATTACTGACACAAACAAAAGAAAGATTCAAAGTGAATTTGAGGAACATGGTATTGTTAGTACTAAAATCAACAAAGAACAAACGGCATAAAAGACTCCTTTAAAAACTACATGTTTGCTTTGTCTTTATATCAGCATGAAGACGCCCAAAAAAGGAAATCTGAAGGCATTTGAAGTATCCAAGCTGGATAGTAGGGCAAACAGGAAGAGCTTTTAGCACTTCAAGTTATTCAAAGAAGTTTGGACTTTAGTGGATTTGAACCAAATGGAAAAAGGGCAAATCACGGCACTAACAGTGGGTTTTCAGGAATAAAAAGGAAGAAAAGGGAATTAAGATAAGAAATAAAGCAAGATTGGTATATACTCAAGGTACACACAAAGAATAAGGGATTGACTATGATGAAGGACTATCGCCCCTTTGCAAAGATCTGAATCAATTATGCTTAATTTTAGTTGATGCTACATTTAAAGATTTTGATGGTGTTATCAAATGGATGTAAAAAGTGATTTTGCTCTAATGGGAATATTGAAGAAGAGTGTATGTATGGTCAACCACCAGGATTTGAAGATCCAGACTTTCATATAGAGAAATACAAGTTTAAAAGGTCACTGTATGGACTACAATAAAGACTCCTACAAAGCTTGGTATGAAACCATTGTCAAACAAACTGATGTGACGAATGGGTTTCATTCAAAGATGAAAAGTGACAAGACCTTATTCCATCAAAAGGCACAAAGTGATATTTTGGCTGGTCCAAGTTTATGTGAGATGAATCATCTTTGTTCAAGCAAAGAAGGAGCTATGCATTGTATTTAGAATAGATGGCATGATAAATTTTAATTGGTTCTATAAGGAAACTTATATTCTTCTTGGGATTAACAGTTAAAACATAAGAAGGATGGTCATAAATTATAAGTCAAGATAAATTTGTTGCTTGAAATTTTGAGTAAGAGAATCTGGTTAAGCATAAGTCAATACAGGGCAAGCACACCAATGGAAACTTCAAAATCCTTTGCTACAATGATAAAAATGGTGAAGAAGCGGATGTTCATTATGTATAGGGTCAAAGATTGGTTCATTAATTTATCTTATCATCTTCAAGACCTGACAATCATGTTTGCAGTGTGTGCCTGTGCTAGATACAAGTAATCCAAAGTTTTCACATCTTTGAGAGTTTGAAATAGGATTTTTAGGTACTTAAAAAAGGTCAACCAAAATAAAGGGTTCCTTTGGTATCCAAGGATTCTCCTTTTGATATTGGTAGGCATACACAGAATAAGTGATTGATGCTGGAGCAGAGCTTGGTATATGAATCTACAACATGAGGTTGTCAATTCCTTAGATGTAGATTAATATCATGGCAGGTGGCAAGAAACAGCAGTGGTTGCAAATTTCGCACAACAGAAAGCTGGATTATGTGGATCTGCTTAAATCAAGTTGGTCTGTAGACAATTGGCTTTGGATTTAGAATCAACAACTTAATTATGGGGTACATTTTTATGCATACCAAGATCTTTATTGATAATAACAGTACTATTTGCATAATTAAAAATCCTGTTTTTCATTCAAAAACAAAGCATATAGAGACCAGACATCATTTTATTAGAGATTGCAATGAAAAAAAATTGATTCAAATGGTCAAAAACCATAGCATGACAAGAATGTGCAGATTTGGCTTGTACAAAAAAGCTTTTGATGAAGTAGATTTCAATATTTGGATATGCTAGAGTATTGAATGGCTAGAAAGTAATAAATCCTTAAAAGTCTTTTATCTCTGTGGTTGAAACTAAAGACAAAACTCCCCAACCCCCCCGGCCACCCCCCCCACCACCCCTTGAGTGTGGTTTTAAACAACCACCCCCCTTTTTAATACATAACACAACTACATTGATTGGTTTTTTTAGGTTTGTGGTGGTTTTGTGTGTATACAAACCCAAACGTGGTAGGGTTGGTGTTTTTTGGTTTGTATGGGGGGTGCCTCCCAACAGAATATTTATTTGTTAAAACGATTTGTGTGTTGATTTGGTGAGTTTTTGGGTTGGTTGTTTTGTGTTAATTTGTGTTTGAAACACCCCCACCCCAACCACTCCGCACCCCACAACACCCCCTGCACGCCCCACCCTATTTTTCTTTTTTTCAGACCCCCCCCCCGTTTTCCCCCGCCGAGACCCACCCCCCTCCCCGCACCAACCCCTTGTTTTTTATTAATTAGATCACATACGCCCCCGCTTCCACGCAACCCCCCCTACCCACCAACCCACCCCTTTTATCAGACCCCCAACCCCCCGCCCACCACCCCCCCACCCCCCTTGTTTTTAATTTTTTCTTTGTTTTTTGTGGTTTTTTATATTGTAAAACCGCCCAAATCCCCCAGCCCCCGTTTTGTTGTTTTTTATTTGTTTGGTTTTTTTTTTTTAGCCCCCCCCCCCCTTTTCGCCGCCCCCCCCCCCCACCCCCCCACCCCCCCCTTTTTTTTGGTTGATATTAAAAAAATATATTTTATGTTTTTTTTTTTTTTAACGTGGTTTTTTGAAAAACCACACACCTTTTATGTTTGTATTTTTTGTTTTTTTTGTTTTTAATTTATAAGTTGCTGTTTGTTTTTGTTTTTTTATTGTTTTGGTTTTGTGTTTTTTTTTTTGTTGTTGTTTTGTAAAAAAAATTTTGTTTATAAAATCACTAACAATTAAAAATGACTCTGAAAAATATACAATCCAACTAATTTTATAAATGTAAATGTGACCTAACCAAGTGTGTACAATGTAAATATCATGTCATTAACAGCTATTCTAATATTTAATTAAAGATAGTACTATGCTGGATATACTAATACAGCTAGATTTCTACGTGTTAGTTATACTAAATACTGTTAAGGTATAAATAATACTGTGAGTAATTTGAAAAAAATGCATAAAGTTAGAGTTTTCTATTGTTTTTTTAATACTAACATTTTAGAGCAAGGAAAAGCAAAGAACAGTGTTAAATTGACGATGAAAAGGATTATTGAATGGAAAAGTTGGTTTTACTACTAGCTGGGGTGTGGGTGAAAGTTAATGTTTTTAAGGGAATCTTTCTATAAATAAACTTCGATAAGGGTTACAATATAATACCTTTAAACAATTTCACTCTTCAAATACTCTCTAATTACAAAACCCTAACTCAATTTTAGCATACCATAAATCAAAACTCCAACACAAATACGACACTAAAGTTTGCAGATGACACATAATATGCAGGGCGCTCTTTTTTGCTGAAAAAACCACATAGAGAGAAGTGTTTGTGAATTTCAAATTAGGATTTTTTTTGAATAGTACATCAAGCAACCCTATTAAGGTAAGGCATTAATCAATTAAACCTAACAATAATATAGGTTTCATCTTTGAAGCAATATTTGGTCTACTTTCACAAGCTAAAACTATCACTAGTGGAAGAACAGATAGCATGGGGCCCTACGTAGAAGGCAAGTGTAAGATAAACATTCACTAAAATCTAATCTGTATGGCCAAGAGATCACAACAAGCAGATGAGGAATATTGAATGTTTATCGCAAATTCTAACCAATATTTTGAGCACAACATGCATTGATGGGGATAGGAGAAATTTCATCAAAAAACTCCACATTTTTATAATACCATAGACTTTTTCGGCCCACAATGGAAATTTCTAATTCATCACTATAATTGACAATGTCTAAGTCCCAATACTACTTGCATGAAAAGAGTTAAGTATTAGTATGGGGCATTTGCCAAATAACTGTTTAGCATACAAATCAAAATTTAAAACTTTTCAAAATTAATATTTTAGATATAATTAATTAGAAACAAGTTATAATGCATCAGAGGCAAATTATTACATGTATCCAAGGTGTATTGGTACAAAATCTTTTTTTGGACCAACCAACTGATGGGGATGACAACTCATAAGAGCATTATATATTGCACCCTCATCACACTAAAAAGGATTTTTGGAAATATGAAAAGAATAGGCAAAGGTATTTATGGTAGAGTAACACCTTTATTTCCAATAATGGTGGTACAAAACCAATCACAAATGGGTGAAGGTTCAGCAAATCCAACGGATCCCCATCACACACCCACTTTTATTCAACCATCCCTCAACCTCAAAAGACACAAATACCATAGGAAGCCAAAAAAGAAAAGGACACTCAGGTACCACAGCCTAGGTATCCTAACTGGAAGTGATTCCAGATGTAGCTGTCCATAAGGAGTTGGGTGACAGTTTGGTGAGGGCTGCCACTACTGCTTCTAGTTTAGAAGTAGAGCAGGACAATGGTAACATAACTAAGACCCGATCCAAGGCAACACCTAATGAATCTAGTTCCCTAAGAACTACTTCAGGTGGTGGTCTCAGGTGCCAAGAAACCATGAGGATACTATTGCTTAAAACTAGTTTGAGAATGTAACTAAACATTCCCCCAATGAATCACATGGCACCGCAATAGGTAACCCACTTTCGAAGTTATTAGGATACCTTAAACTTGATGAATTGATGGCACTAATTACGCACATTAACAAAATAGTTCTTGATTTTGGAGAAGATAAAGACCTCTTAACAATAATGAGATTGACTAGCCTTGAAAAGGAGGTCAAAGAAGCTTGAAAAGAAAAATAGGTCAAGAACTCATAAGCTAAAGAGATTATACAAAGTTGGTTTTGACTGCTATGGTAAGAATCCAATGAATTTGAAGTGAAAGTTTTGGTGAGGATTGCAACAAAACAAAACGGAGGATGTATTGATGCTATTAATGCAGATGAAGAAATTACCACTGGTTAGTTGCTAGCTGGGGTGATGGATAGTTATTGGCTGGTTTCTAATTGCTGCGGGCAAGACAACTGATATGTGGGGCTGCTACACACAACTACTATGCTAACAATTAAATACTGTTGATGATATTACTTGGCTCAAGCATTTGAAGAAATGAAAATTACAAAACCCAAGAAGAAAGGGATTGTTATACAAGAGCTGGGTGAATCTACAACAAAGATATCTTTACAACTACCTTCACAATAATCACAGGACAAAGGTAAAGAAATATTGATAGAACCTGTGAAGAAAAAAGATCAAATATTGTTTGATGAAGAAACTGCTTTAAATCTACAAGCTAAATTTGATGAAAAAGAAAGACTTGCAAGAGAGAAAGCTTAAAAAGAACAAGAAGCCAATATTGTCTTGATTGAAACATGGGATGATATATAGGCAAAGATTGATGCTGATCATCAATTGGCTAAAAGATTGCAAGCACAAGAACAAGAAGAGTTATCTGTTGAAGAAAAGGCTACATTATTTCAACAACTCTTAAAGAAAATAAGAAAGCATTTTGCAGCTAAAAGACATATAAAAGAAAAGAACACAAACCACGGCAACAGAAGCTCAGACAGAAGAAAGATAATGTGTTCTTACCTAAAGGAACACGGAAGGATACAAGCTCAAAGAATTGAAGTTTAAAGAGTTTGATTCTATCCAAGAGATGTTTGATAAGGGCATAGTCAAGAGGTGTATCATAAAATTTAAGACATAAGAATCGAAATTTGTGTGTTGGAGGGCAAAAAAAGAGGAGCACTGACAACATGAGTGGCTAGCACAAGAGATTGCAAAGAAGCAAAAGGTAGAAGATGACAAAGAAACAACATAGATTAAAAAGTAAATGGAAATCATTCTAGATGAAGAAGAAGTAGCAATTTATGCTATTCGTTTTTGGCTGTTAAGCGTCTCCAAGTATTGTTGACTGGAATATTTTCATAAGAATGAGAGAAAAATGCTATTATCAAAATAAAAGAGCGGATGAAATTTCTTAAATTACATGATCTTTAGTCACATGGCTTAAAATATATGTCATATGGAAGGATTTGGAAACTTTATACATGATTTGGTAATAAGCTAAAATATGAGTCAACAATACCATGGAAGACATTGGATTTTGTATTATTGAGAATGATATGAAAACAATAATGAGAACTCACAAGTAGGAAGATAAAGTAAGAGAATAAACCAAGCAAGACAACAAATTGTTGAGTTGGAAGTAATGACTCCATGTAGAGTTACATTTCTTGAGGATGCAACATAACAGAATTAAAAGTTGATATAGAAGAGTATCCTCTATTGAACCATCGTATCACTTGACAATGATGATTGGAGAAAGAAGCTTATGATTTGATTATGGAAAGTGGAAATGTGCTTATCATCCCCCCCCATCTACTGTAAATTACTTCATCAAGACAACTTAAGAAGTAAATATAGTGTTTTGGAGCATCCTCCATGATTTTGATGAAGCTTTAAATTGAAGAAAACTTGATGATTATTGAAGAATAATAATGCAAGTATAGTTGATAGATTGTTAGATTAAAATTCTCTGATGTTTATTGAATGACTCACTGCTTCATAGTTTTTGTTTAATTCTGCTCATCGGGAGGCTGAATTTAGTGTTAGCACATGAAACTTCAATAGAAAATAATGCTAAGTGTTTACTACTGGTAGTCACTAGCAATATACTACTTCTAAGAAAATATTAGTACAGCTAGTGAAAATATTCTAATAGTAGTAACACTGTGCTAGTGATAATTTACTACTTTGCTAAGTGACAAAGTAACAACTGCTTCAAGTTAAGACAGTTCAAAAAACCATGTAGATAATTTTTATGATGCTAAAGGTAAATAACGTTAGAACTGTTTTGTGTTAGATACTAGCTTATGTAGATATGATATTGAGGTTGTTTAATATAAAAAGAAATTAGATACATAGAAAAGAATAGTAAGATAGTGGCCAATTAGAATAACTTGGTGATCAAATATGTCTCTAAAGCATATAGTTTGATATATGTTTTTCAAATATCATTTTTAAATACATTAACTTTCAAGGTCTTTGTAACCATAATATCATTGAAAGTTATTGCGTATTAAATATCATAAATAATATTGGAGCTTAATTTGTTTTGAATAACTATTTCATTGAATAATTACTTCTATAATAATAAATATTAGAATTCCGCATAATCTTTATAATACTTTCACTTTCAAAACAAAGTTTATACTATAGTTGCGTTAGATTTATCTAATATAACTAAACCTCAAACAAGCTTAAGGAATTCGATCAATTGAACTGGGATCAACAAATATTTTCCAAGCTATCGCCCGTTTATGTGATTTTAAAACCCTTAAAAGCTGTTCTTTTTCTTCCCTCTTCAAGTCTTTAGCAATAATGACGGGTAACTTAGAAGTTTCCTCTAAAAATGCATACTCGAGATGAGGAGGTAAGTCCTCGAGTTCAAGATCAGGAGGATCATCGATTGAAGTTTTAATTTTTTCAGTTTCATTAATTTCAAACACAGGAAGAGGAAGAGGGAGATCATTCGAGATGTCATTATTTAATAATGTCTCAAAAATAAATTGATAATCTCCCACCATATCAGAATGCACCACAACTGTCATCCGGTGATGGTCAAATCATAATAAGTCAATGCAAAGATGACGATCTTCCTCCACGAAAAATTCAATATCCTCGAAGGGAGTGAGAAAATGGAGAGAGATTGCACTACCGGTACAGGTAGAAGGATTGTGACTGGCACTCATTGGAATAAATTGACATTTTGAACATTAGCACCCATGGAAATGATCGCACACATTTAATGATAAGAATTTCAAATCATATGGAATTAAATACATCCACATTGTTATCGCGGATATTTCGAGTTAACTATTCAACGTTGAAGTGACCAAATTCACATCACCGACTCAAAGTAGATAACTCTATGCCGTGTACGTCGTCGACTAGAGCATGGTGCTCGTCCTCAGAAAGGTCTTCCTAAGGATAAGTAGGGACACGAGGATCAACATCCATAGTCTAAGCTTACCAAAAAGATTAGGCAGGAGAAAGTAAACTTTCCCACTTAAACAAAAACATCCTCGGCTATACCGATCTGAAAAGCAACAGCTCTGAGGTATGGCTAACATGAGGGTCATTCGATTAAAGAGTAAGCACGGAAAATATATAGTGTCTTCGCACACAGAAATGGCATCAAGGAATTTTCAAGAGCGACCTAGAATAGATAGGGCCTTGGCATGAGTATGGTCTCAAGTCCAAGAAATCACATTGAGAATGATGAAAACTCCTAGTGTCACATAAGTTTTTTAGGGAACGGTGTTTTACAAAGGAAGCAATAAGCTGTAGGGGGGCAACTCTCAAATCAAGGGAGTATTTGCCAGTGTCAAAAGAAGTTTCTCCTTATTGGTAATGTGAGATCTAAAACGCAATTTAGCAAAAACATAGGCATGTGACTAAAGCTTCGACATAAAAGTTGAAATAGAAATATATTTACTTAAACATATTGTAAGAAACATGAATTTGTATAACAGCTTTGTCTTGAAGGCGTTTCCTTATTCAACCTCGGATGGAGAACGGTATCGGAAGGTTGATGAGGATTTTGCTCAGGTAACCACAGGAGAAGGAACAGGAGGCATGGAGGCAGGAGGAAGTGCTCAGTTAAGTAACAATGCTGGATACCGCTGGACTAGCCTATGCCGGGTGTTGTGGGAGGTAGGACTCTTTTGGTACTCCGCAGGTTGAGTATCATTGGTCTGATATCATCTCCGTATCTCATGTCCACCATCCTTAAAATAATAAAGAGAGGTGAGGAACAAGGAGGATCCAACTAAAGTAACCACCACTCTGTTGGAGATAACTTTAAGAATCCAATCCCTAGGGTTTAAGAACGTTGTTGCTCTGGAAACACTCCACATAGGTCTTTCCATAAGAACCATTTGGCATTTGATTCCTCTATTTGACATATTAGTATTTTTGGGTATTTCAAATGTTGTATTGTTGGTTAATATAAATCTTGCATTTGTTGCATTCAAAGCTTCAGTCGTTCTCATATTTTTGATACATCATCTCTTCCATGGATTGGATCATTTGAGCTGAGCTTGATTTTGATATATATCCCTGATTTGGTTGTAATAATTTCCTTTGATTATAATTCTCCAACCTTGTTTTTGATTATAACCTTGTTTGATAACCTTGGTTATTATCTATTATGATTCTGATTCTGGGTTCCTGTTTTGATAATTTTGAATAATTTCCTTGATTGGTGTATGCCCTATAATATCCTTGATTGTTTCGCCTTGATTAAAATCCTTGATTGTTTTGCATTCTGATAATTAAATCTTGGTGGTTCCTAGTAAATGTATTTGGAACGATAGGCTAACAGCAAAATTACGGTTACCTGGGTTCTGAGTAAGAATTACCACCCGTCAGGTTATAGGTACCCGTTGTATCATGAAACGTCCTCTTAGTGTACCACGCAGTATGGCTTGACACTCATAATAAGCATGTGGACCACCACAGGCTTCTCACAACGTCGTTTTGTACAGAAATAACATGTAACTTGCCGGGTGCAGAGAGAGAAAACTTTATACTATAGCTTAGTGATAGAGTTAATATGAAGCATCTTAAGTTGAGGCTCCCCACTAGCACTTAGGGCAACATGAGGATATATTATCTAGAAGTTTGAACTTTAGATTTGATTTTTTTGTATGTTTCCAATAATTGACAAAGTTCTTCTTGGGTATTCATTGTCAAGAAATTACCAAATATCTGCAGAATTAATAGAATCATAGCTCAGATTGAATTTAAGTGTTGTAGACAGAAACAATCATGATGGTATAGAGAAAATCCAAGTATTGTGGACATTTGTAAGAAGAACATTAATCAGCCACAAGGCTTCACAAAGTGACTCACCGAATCTTTGTTGAAATCTCGTGATTTCATTTCGAAGATTGGTGGTCTTAGAAGGAGGAAAGAAACGGTTCACGAACTTGGACACAAGATCGTTCCAAGTTGTGATAGAATTTGGAGGTTCTTTTTCAAGCCAAGTCCGGGCTGCTCCTTCAAAAAGAAAACAAAAATGAACATCAACTAGATTACCAACGTCACCCGCCACGTTATTAAAGTTAGACTGTTGTTGTTATTTTTGTGAATCATCGAATATGAGACAATGAGGATCAATCGTTTTTCAAAACCATGAAAAGCGATGGCAGTTACTAGATTAAGTAAAACGATCTTCAATTCGAATTGATTAGCAAGAATTAGGGGAGTGTGGTAACAGGTGACAATTACATCGCCTACACCATCGGTTGGTGCTTGAAGTAACTCCTCCATCGAACGAAGGTCGGGTATCGGACCCTGCGGCGGAGCTTGTTCGGCCATATCGTCTTCTTCTAGATTGAAAAGGAGTGACGGTTCACTTCAATTTCTTCGACTTAATAATCGTTCAAGATCTTCAATAGGGAGAAAAAATTCTCTATCGGAAGAATGTGTGCCCAGCACAATTATAGAAATAAAGAAAAAATAAACAAAAAGGAAAGAAGAAAAATATTTTTGGATTTTTTTTAAAGATATTAAAAAGTGAAAATATTTTTGGATTTTGATTGATTTTATATTTTTTTGTGTTTTATATTTTTAATAGATAAAAAATTAACTTTCTAAGAGAAAGGATCTTCAAGGCATCAACTGTGAAACAAAACGTGATTATCGTAACAAAATCTCTCCGGCAAGTGGCGCCAAAACTGGTTTTTTATACGAACGAAACGTGGTCGAGTAATCAATATGAGTAATTCCCCGTTAGAATAACAATCACTTAAGGAAAAAGTAAATAATTATTCTTCCGGATTCGTAATCCGACGTTGAGATTTAAATAGAAAACCACGTTTATAGTATTTTGCAGTAAAATGCTTGAATTATCTATTAAAAGATTTTTGGTATAATAGAATTTAAACTACTTTTAGAAGACTAATTTTAATACTAAAAATTACACTAATATTAATACTAGAATTACTAATCAATTAAACTACAAAAATTATGCTAAAAAAATTTATAAGATGAATATGCTTGCTAAGTGACCTGAAGAGATCCTCAAGTGTGAATTAAGGTTTTACTTAACGAATTAATTTCTTTAGAAAAGATATTTATCCTCACAAGTTGTTTATTTGACAAAAATAAATCTCTTAAAAGATATTAATTACTAGATGTGTTATTTGATTATTTTTCGGATTTTGCCCTTCAAAACATTCAAATGACAAATCTAAATAATCCGAAAAAATTATTAATCAACTAAACATTTTTCAAATCCACACTTAATTCCCAATTCACAATATCACTTAACAAGCACTAATAAACTACTCACTAAGCATAACGATCAAATATGCAAAGCTAAACATTTTATTCTAAGCTATACTAATGAATTGAAAAAAAGATAGAAAATGGAACCGAATTGAAGAGCCGCAAATAAACGAAAACCACCCGATTTAATAAGCTAAAGAAAATAATCAAATTTTTTCTAGCTTACTAAATCCTTAAGCTCCACGCCTCATGAGTTGACCGGTACCAAAATCACAAACAAACACAAACTCAAACTGTTATGTTAAAACAATTTATATTCAAATCAAATTTGCACTTTCTGTTACAATTCCAAACGCAAGCCCAACAACTATTTGTAGCCTAATTACCAAACGTGGCCCTATGATAGAATTCTACAAACCAAACGAAGGCCCAATTTACTCGAACGTGGCCCAACATTTAATCATGGCCCAACAGCTAAACCAACCAAGTCTAAACTAATCAAACGTAGCCCAATATCAATTTTATCAACCAAACGAAAGCCTAAAACTAATTATCATGCAATAAGCTACCAGATAAGCAGTTTTTAATGAAATAAGCTACTACAATCTGAACCTAAAATCAAATAAGCAATATGAGATAAGCAACTAATAAGCAATTAAGAAAACAAATCCTAACGAAATCTGAATAAGCTCTAGGAATTTAAGCTAGCAAACTGAAATAAGCAATTATTGAAACTAATAAGCAATCTAACACCATAAATCAAATAAGCAACGAGATCTACATAATAAACATGAGCCACAACTTAAAAAGCTAACGAAATAAGCTCGAGTTCGCAACCTTAGAAATCAAATAAGCTAAACCGATTTTTAAGCTACTAAATAAACAAACATTAATATGAAATAAGCATTCCACGAGTTCAAAACACTATTTATAACATCAAAAAGCCTTTATCAACTTAATCGCAAACTAAACCAACCAAATAAGCAAAACAATTATCTACTCTAGGCAATTTAAGCTCAAATGAAATCGAATAAGCTATAAGTAAGCTTATAGGATCTAAACAAAGAGCTTGTGAAACACAAACGAACTTAAACTCAGAAATAAGCTAAGTAGAAGCTTATTTTGACTAGATTATTCGAAAACTTCTTAAAAATATAGGAGATTCAATCAAATAAGCTTGTTAGAGCTTATAAGACTAGGTCTTATACTTTTAAAAGGTTAAGCTCGAGTAAGCTGTTAAGATAAGCTTTTGAAAATAGTTTATTTGAGAATAAGCTTTTAGAAGAGTAGAAAGAAAAAGGAAAAGTAATAAGCACTTTTAAACATAATACATCATCTTTAACCAACTTAATAAGTTCCGTACAATAGTCAAAACAAGCTGTTAATCAACTTTTACAAATAAGCTCAAACATAAAATAAGCTAAAACATCAAAAATAAGCTAAAACTAAAACTAGAGAAAACTTAAAAAGCTAAATCCTAATCATCTAAAGTGTGAGGGGAGCGTCCTATTTTATAGCAAGATGTGGAGGGAGTAAACTGAAAATATGCCTCTACTGCCTCAATGATTAGCCAATCATTGCGTGGGGATCGAAACCTAGTAACCGCCTCAGGTGCTTCCAGCGCATATTCATTCAATCTTCCAATGGTGAGACGCCACATGGCCTTTTCATGCGTCTATTATACGCACACATCTTCTCCATGCATCTAAATGAAAATAAATTGTAATACTACTCTGCCACGTGTCCGCATTTGATTTGTCAAGAATTGTGAGTGGGAGCTCACGTGATGGAGTTGGATTTAATTCCAATGCACGTGATCTTCATTTCTATATCATACTTTCATTTTATTTGAAATTTCATTTTGGGCCAGGATGTTGGGCCGGACTTGATGGTTGGCTATCTTGTGAATATATGGGTTGGCCCGACCCATATTAATGGGCTACGGGTTGGCCCAATAAGCAACGAAAGCATCATCGGACTCGTAATTTCACGCTCTTTCCATTGGAGTGCTTGGGGTATTTTCACGACTTCATCTTAATCTTGAATATCAAGCACTCTTGATTGAAACGAACCCGAAAATACCCGTTTTTGCTCCGCTTTCAATCCTTTTTTCTGCAAGACATAAAAACATCAAACAAACATATTTGCATAATAATTATCCATATTTTAGCGTTTTTAGTCCGATTAATAGTGTTTTTCCGAGGAAAAAAAGGATGTGTGTTTTGACACGCATCGTAGTCCTTCATGAATTAAGCATAGTTGATCAGGCAATGCGTAATTTAGGAAATACTGTGAACTGCTCGGGCTAGTTGACTTTCGTCATGTTCGAGGTTTTACTAAAAACAGACTTCACTTTGGTTATAGTTGCGTTTTTATTTTATTTTATAAAAACCGGCATTCTCTATAACCTTGGCTCTTGATACCAATCTGTCACACCCCGTCAGTGGCGGAAACACGGGATGCGACGATACCGTTCATCGCACAAGATACAAGATCATACACTTTACAATTTACAAAGAAATGAAACTTGGGTTTACATAAATTTTACAAGTTAAGACTTGACAATAAAATAAACAAAACCCATCTTGACCCAATCCCCTTGGGTTACATCTTTGCTCTTCCAACATCATTCATATACCTTTAATTGACACACCTGAAAATGATACTCGAAAACGTCAACAATAATGTTGGTGAGCTCGTAGGTTTGACCTTAAACCCAAAAGTTGTGCCAATATCTCAAAACAGTGGACAATAGTGCAATATGATAGTGAATATATGAGAATCACCCATGACTTAGCATCCTCGCTAATCATGTAAACACGACCTAGCATCCCCGCTAGTCAGGTAGCAAAATATGTCACTTACGTACCTAAATGGCCTACCAGCTAGAGCACTATATTAGGGCAGGACCACAAATAGACATGGCAAATCCTTACCAATCACCCTTGCCGTACCAAACACAATACATGCAAGTAAAACAAAACCCTTACATGCCAAACACAGTACATGCAAGTATAATCACATCACATATATTCACATAGCAATCATAAGCACATAATTGTCCCAAAAACAAAACCATGTTTCGCACAGTCAAATTTCAAAACGGTTCAAAACACATTTGAGTATCATTTTCCCCGAACGGAAAAACAGTAGACAAATGGGGCTACGAGAACTCACCTCAATATCAAATAATGCAAACTTCACAAATCTCAAACTCAATGCACAAATAATCTCAACACAAGCACACAGCAGTACCCGACCACGACCTAATCATTTACGACACTTTATTAATGTTTGTACAAAGTTGTCTTATTGTACAAGTATTCGTCTTTACTCACACCAAGATTCTCAATTCCGTTACAAAAACCTCTTTCCTTATCACAAAACCTTTACTCTTTATCTCAAAACCGTTATCTCATAACAAAACTGTTACCTTTTACCAAAACCGTTATCTCATAACAAAACTGTTATCTTTTACCAAACTCTTTATCCTCATTTCAAAACCTTTATCCAAAACATGGTTGTGTGGTAATTAAGCAAAACGACTCAATGCACTCAGGCTAAATGCAACATCGACACCGAATACTCAAAACATAGCCAATAATGAAAACGAAACAACCAACCAAACAGTCTAAGAAAATCTGGCGAGAGATAAGTGGGAGTTCAAAGATTGAAAATAAACGAGTAGATATTTTTGCAATGTTAAACGGGAAAAACGATCAAACAATCCAAGAAAATCTGACAAGAAATAAGTGGGAGTTCGAAGATCAAAATTAAACGGATAAACATCTCCGCAACGTTAAAGTATAAATATACTTAAATATATTTATAATAATAAAATAATAATATTTTATTATTTTCGTCTCTTTATCGGCTAAAAAGGGTAATTATAAAACCTTGACATTTTAACATAACCACGCTTGATTGTTAAATCTCGACACTTAAAGTATATCAAAAGTCACGTTTCGTCTTTTAACCGAATCGACACAGAATAAGTTTTCACAATATTTTTCTGAGTGTAGGATTTTTATAAAATTTTGGCATAACCCGTTCGTTTATACAAGATTTCCAAGATTTTAAAATCTCAATTCTAAACACTTTTTCCCAAACTCTCAAGTCCAAATACTTTTCCCAATTCTCACCAAAACCTCCGAATAAACGCCAAATTCTATATCTCAAACTACTTTAACAAATCGCATTTCCTCCAGCGACCTTCAGTATTGTCACGAAACATCTTTCACTTTTAAGAAATCCACTTTAATCGTACTAAACCACTAGTTTTCGCTTATTGGGCCTTAAGTTCCATTATAGTTTTAAAGTTAGCCCGTTAACTTTATAATAAAAATACTAATAGTTATACTTTATTGGGACAAAGCCTAAACTTAAGCCCAAAAACATGAAAATATATTAGTCCATATGACGATTCATACGGGCCGAAGCCCATTAAGCCACAAGCCCAAAATATAAGCCGAAATCAACATAAGTTATAAGCCCAAAATATACAAGCCGAATCCAAATAAGCCATAAGCCCAAGAATATAAGCCAAAACCAAAAAGCTATAAGCCAAAATATATAAGATGAACTAGATAAGCCATAATCAAAATAAGTTGAAACATAATAAGCTTCTATAGAAGCCGAAACCAAAAATAAGCTAAACTCAAATAAGCCAAAGCTAAATAAGCTCAAAATCAAATAAGCTATAAGCCTATAAGCCGAAACAAATCAAATGGGCCAAGCCCAATATTTTTTCTTCTTTTCTTTCTTTTGCCGAAACCAACCAAAGCCCAAACGACCACATAAGCTCAAACTATGCTTAATTTTAAGCATTTTTCAAAATAAGCCCAAATAGTATTTTGACAAAAATTAGAAAAATACCACCACAACCAAAATATTCAAATTTTCGACCCTTGCTCTCTTTTTGTTCGAGTTTGACGCAAACAAACACCCCTTTTATACACTTTTCGTTTCCAAGAATCAATTTTTATGACGATCAACTTGTACAACTAGTATTAAGACACCATAATAAGCATAGAAGTACAACTTAAATCAAATTTAAAAAACTTACAATTTTTGGCGAGTGTGGTTCGATTTTGACGCAAAAGAAAGACCCAAAAACATTTTTCTATAACCCGCGTCTATCTAATATCAACCCACTATCGATCTTTTAACCCCGTTTTCTTGGTAATCTTCAAAAATTAATGTTTCTTGTTCCCTTGGTGTTCGTCTGAAATAGAGAAAGAGAGAAGAAAGAGATTTTTTTTGTTTGATTTCAAAATGAATGAATGAATAACAATGTTTGAGGTGGTGGAAAATATAAGGGTACTAGTTGAGACAATGTTGCTAGAAAATAGCCATCTAGCCCCCTCATGGCTTATCTCATCTGATTGGGATCCTAAGAGGGTCTCAGTTTCTTCTTTTTGTGTCGGGATCACTTAAAAGCTCAAAGTTTGATGATTTAAAATGTTACCCAAGTTTAGTTAATATTTCCATTGCGTTTAAAATCACTTTTCCATAAATCTAGGTTATTAATGCGACACATATCACTTTAATCTACTACAAAAATTCTATTGAGACGCTATCGGCCGGGTCAGGACCAAAAACATGAATTTTTGTTAGAAACTCAACCGAACCATCCTCACAATTATGAAAACATTTTAAATCCCCAAAATACGCTTTGTCAAAACAAACTTGCTCAAAATTTACACTTTAACGACCGTAACGGTCTTTTAACGAATTTCACGAAAATGACCATTTTTCTGAAAACTTCCAAATCACACACCAACGATTTACGTTTTAAACTAACGTTTTCCAAAATCGTGAATTTATTTAACTAAATAAGCTCATTACACACTTCCGAATCACTTAAACTTATTTCCAAATAACTGTCGTGCCGGTACGCGCTGCGTGACGATTTTCAGAAAATTACGAGAAAGCTTCCCGGAATTACTTAAAATACCAACCAAATACTCCGAAATGGAAAGACGAATCAAAAGTGATTCTCTTCCGAAATTTAAAGCTCCATTAAACTCCCGGTTAAACCGTAACCGTTTTATGCAAAAATAGCCAACTCAAGTCAACTTTTCAGCTTTCATCGGGAAAACTGACAAGATCGAAAGACTTCAAAATACGAAATTATTATATTTTATAATACTTAATCCTGGGCAAATTACCGGTTATCACAGTCTAACCCCCTTAAAGGAATTTCGCCACGAAATTCAACTCAAATCATCGAATCACAACATCGACATGAAATTCCATTCCTCAACGAATCACATCAAATCACTAGGGTTTAGTCTTTTCAAGCAAGGTTTCTTCCGATTCCTCTAAACACTAAGTTTTTCCGCGGTTCAAATCCTACACTTTCTCATAGTTAGTCTACATCTGTTCACAAAATCACGATAGTCTTTTCTACTATCCCTTAGTTTTACAATTTCTTCAAACTTAGGTCACACAGTCTCAGTCGAGTGTTTGAATACGATCCAGTCCTTGACGTGACGACTATTCTATCATAATTGGCATCGCTAAACTTTTCGGTTATTCAACCAACAGGACTACCCTACAGGGTATGTGTTCTACATAACACGTCTCACACTCTACTTTCTCAAGAACGTTTACGGTTCTTCTGCCAACACTCACTCAAAATCCCCAAGTAAACCTTACTTGGTCAAACACTTCAGGCTCTACCTATCTAGGTAAACCATCTCTTTGTCTAACCCTCATCATTATTTGCTTTAAACTTTTTCTAAATCAATCCTACTCAACGAGTACCTTAAATCTCACTTCACTTAGATAGGTTAAGATACCTCTCAAAAGCTTACACAAGAAAAAGTATAATCAGGTTTCAAATTCGGTTACTAAAATTCTTTCTAACTTTCCTTGTGACCATTCACGGTCTCTTACCTTCCTAATAGTCTTTCTAACGAAATGGTGTAATCGAACAACTCGAATATATTTCAAGTTTACGGAATATACCAACTAAATCATACACCAACCCTCACAAGAAATGGGTGTCCATCCTAACACGAGCGACTAATCGTAACTCAACTACGCACGGGAAACTGTGCTCTCAAGCACTGATCTTATCCATCCAACCGATAATAACACAAAATACTGCTAACCACAAAATCGAACAAAATTTCCTTCACTATCATAAAAACGATTTCAATACAAATCATCTAACGACTAGTAAGGATTGGTCATAACTACCACTACAAAACAAAAACAAAACTTTTCTAATTATAATACCGACGCTACTCGGTTTAGTGATATACACAAACTACTAATCAAACCCCATACATCCTACACATCTCCTCTGGGCTCCTGCCCTCTCGTCATAATATCAACAATCTCAGCCAAATCCAACCGTACATGCCTCTCCTCTGCGATCTGTAATCGCAACTCCCGGTTCTCCATCTGCGTATCACTAATGGCATGCCACAGAGCGGCTCTCTGTGCATCCGTCTAACCTGCCCACGACTCCAGGGCTAACACTGGTCTCCAAATTGTTCCAAAAGTCACTGCAACCCTCTCCTGTTCATGCTCTAGACTCCTAAATTGATATCTCTGGGAAAAGATCTCATCCCTGACTGCCCCTGACCTAGTAAAAACTCCCCTATATCCCTATCATATCTCTCAAACAAAGCAGGTGATAGCTCCCCTAATCGTACCGTGTGGTCATGAATCAACCCTCCATGCATCTCAACCCGGGCTCCCAACTCAGTCAAAAATCCCTCAGCCTTAGCCGTAGCGGGTGAAGCTACAGGCGATGGAATGGTCAGTGGTATCATGGGTGATGAAATAGGTGAAGGAACGATAAAAGGTGCTGGAGAAATAGGAAGTGAACTAGACGACCACTCGGGAGATGGCGGTGTCTGAACAGGTAGTGCTGGAGGTGGGTAAGCAGGAACATCAATGTAAGATCTACCATCCTCCAGGTCTATCCATGTAGTGAGTGTGGGCTGCCTAAGTGTCGACACTCTCTCTGGTGTCTCAGGCTCTGGTACAGATCCAGAACTTTGACCTAACTCGAATACACTAGGCATCCGACCCTCCCCCAATGCTATCTTCCGGAGTCTCAATGCCCCATAACCCAATCTTAGAGGCTCACCCACAGCTGTCTCCACAACCGGCGCTGCCCGCTGCTGACCCTCAGGTACAACCGCATCCCCTTCTAAACCAAGACTCTCAACTCTCATACCGGGACCCTCGTCTCCCGCAGCAAAACCCGCGTCCCCTGTAGCAGAATCCTCATCCTCTACAGTAGGACCCTCGTCCTTTGCGTCCTCGCTCTTACTGTCAAAATCCGAACTCTCCTCTATCTCCTTGTCCTCCTCTTTATCATCCTCCTCCTCACCATCCTCCTCCTCCTCACCATCCTCTACTAACTCAGACGTACCCTGATAACGCTTCCGTGAAGGAAGGTTTGGTGGTGATGATGATGGTCAACTCTCGTAAGAGGACCTAAACCTCTTACAGAACGCTGAATCAGACACAGTTGCCACCTTTGCTATACTAGCAGAGAGGCCAGGTGACATCGCAGGCGGAACATGCACGGCCATACGTGTGGTCCTACGGAGAAATGGAACCAAAGTGGGTGAAGCATGGGTAAGTGGGTGATCTGGTGAAAGTGGTACGGTAAAATCTGATGGCGTGGCTCTCGCACCGGACGTGTTAGAATCCACTGAATCCTCAGCATGACGTATCGGTGGTGTACTATCAGGTAGCAAAGTGGGTGATGCTACAGTGTGGGGTGACTCGGGTATCTCATTCTTAACTAAATAGGCATGCCTAATATCCTCATAAGGATCCTCAGGAAATGGTACGGGCACTCAGGGGCTCTAAGCTCCGCCAGCCTGGGTGGAATTCTCTAGGTCAATAAACACTAGGGTAGACATCATGTGATAACACGATAAAAGGGTATAAATATTTCATAAAATATCATTATCCAAATTAACAACATCATTATGCTTATATATACAAATCATCATAGCGTTTGAGATTAGACGTTCGTAACCGTATATATATATATATACATACATACATACATATATATATATATATATATATATATATATATATATATATATATATATATATATATATATAGATATACATATATATATATATATATATTAAATATATCAGAAAGAATACGAACAACAAATAAACACCGACCAGGTTCGATACTGAACAGGCACTTCTGGTCATCACATAGAGCACATAATCCACAAAAAGCATATCCTTAATTCATATCTCTACATGCGACATTTCCACTAAAACTCTCAATTTTACCTACATTATCAAGGCATCACACACTACTACTACTAAGGCAGCATGGCAATCCTAAAATAAAAATGATCTCAAACTCAACACCCGTAAGTGTTCTCATCACTTTACATCTTATCATTTTCAGGTGGTCTCATCACTCACACATCCCTTCCATCCTCCAACATAACTTTAGAAAACTAACCTCATCATTTCATAGTCCTTCATGAATTAAGCATAGTTAATCAGGCTATACGTAATTTAGGAAATACCGTGAACTGCTCGGGCTAGTTAACTTTCGTCATGTTCGAGGTTTTACTAAAAACAGACTTTGGTTATAGTTGCGTTTTTATTTTATTTTATACAAATCGGCATCCTCTATAACCTTGGCTCTTGATACCAATATGTCAGACCCCGTCAGTGGCGGAACCACGGGATGCGACGATACCATTCATCGCACAAGATACAAGATCATACACTTTACAATTTACAAAGAAATAAAAGTTGGGTTTACATAAATTTTACAAGTTAAGCCTTGACAATAAAATAAACAAAACCCATCTTGACCCAATCCCCTTGGGTTACATCTTTGCTCTTCCAACATCATTCATATACCTTTAATTGACACACTTGAAAATGATACTCGAAAACGTCAACAATAATGTTGGTGAGCTTGTAGGTTTGACTTTAAACCCAAAAGTTGTGCCAATATCTCAAAACAGTGGACAATAGTGCAATATGACAGTGAATATATGCGAATCACCCATGACTTAGCATCCTCGCTAATCATGTAAACACGACCTAGCATACCCGCTAGTCGATCACCATGCCCTAGCATTCCCGCTAGTCATGTAACAAAGTATGTCACTTACGCACCTAAAGGGCCTACCAGCTGGAGCACTATATTATGGCAGGTTCACAAATAGACATGGCAAATCCTTGCTTATCACCCTTGCCGTGCCAAGAACAGTACACGCAAATAAAATCACAGTAGACATGGCAATTTCTTGCCAATCACCCTTGTCGTTCCAAACACAGTACACGCAAGTAAAATTACATCACATATATTCACATAGCAATCATAAGCACATAATTGTCCCAAAAAACCACGTTTCGCACAGTTCAATTCAAAACAGTTCAAAACACATTTGAGTATCATTTTTCCCCAACAAAAAAACAGTAAAAAAATAGGTCTACGAGAACTCACCTCAATAGTAAATAATGCAAGCTGCACACATCTCAAACTCAATGCACAAATAATCTCAACGCAAACGCACAACAGTACCCGTCCACGACCTAATCATTTACCACACTTCATTAATGTTTGTACAAAGTTGTCTTATTGTACAAGTATTCATCTTTACTCACACCAAGATTCTCAACCCCGTTACAAAACCTCTTTCCTTATCATAAAACCTTTACTCTTTATCTCAAAACCGTTATCCCATAACAAAACCGTTATCTTTTACCAAAACTGTTATCTCATAACAAAACCGTTATCTTTTACCAAAACCGTTATCTCATAACAAAACCGTTATCTCATAACAAAACCGTTATCTTTTACCAAAACCGTTATCTCATAACAAAACCGTTATCTTTTACCAAAACCGTTATCTCATAACAAAACCGTTATCTTTTACCAAAACCGTTATCTCATATTATGGTTGTGTGGTAAATTACTCAAAACGACTCAAAACACTTGGGCTAAGTGTGACATCAACATCATTTATCCAAAACATCGATCACCGTTGAAACGGGACAAACGATCAAACAATCCAAGAAAATCTGACGAGAAATAAGTGGGAGTTCGAAGATCGAAAATAAACGGATAAACATCTCCGCAACGTTAAAGTATACATATACTTAAATATATTTATAATAATAAAATAATAATATTTTATTATTTTCATCTCTTTATCGGCTAAAAAGGGTAATTTTTAAACCTTGTCATTTTAACATAATTCA
>BQNB010028653.1:0-20315 GCA_026074375.1 Tanacetum coccineum
CATGACACCGGAAATCCTCTTAAATTGTCACCGTATCCATGATTTCTTTACTGATATTGTCATACTTAGTAATGCTACTTTCTATTAGATTGTTTATTTCCTCATGCCAGAATTATACAATCAGGATCCTTTATATACATATGAGGCCTAGACTATCTATGGAAACATCCTATAATTATCCCAATTACAATTAATGAGATATAATCAATCACGATAATCACAGCTAATCAATCATAGATTAATGTGATATAATCAATCACGATAATCACAGCTAATCAATCACAACTAATACTCCCCCGCAGTTTGAGCGGGAGGTCTTCGAACGTTCAGACTCAAGGAATAAAGCTGTGGGGAGACCCTTAGTAAAAATATTTGCATACTGAAATCTGGAAGGGACATGAAGCACACGAACCTGACCGGAAGCAACATATTCTCAGACAAAATGAATATCAATCTCGATGTGTTTAGTACGCTGATACTGAACAAGATTAGTAGACAGATACACAACACTGACATTATCACAATAGACAAGAGTAGCAGTAGAGAGAGGAACATGAAGCTCAAGCAACAAATTTCGAATCCACGCAATCTTAGCAAGAACATTCGCAACACCTCGATATTCCACCTCAGCACTAGAACGAGACAATGTAACCTGCCGTTTGGCAAACCAAGACAAAAGGTTATCACCAAGGAACACACAATACCCGGAGGTAGACCTACGAGTGACAGAGCAACCAGTCCAATCAGCATCTGTATAAACAGTGAGTTGACTAGTGGACGAGACATGAAGCTGAAGTCCATGGTTAATAGTCCCACGAACATAGCGGAAAATGCACTTCAAAGCAGAAAAATGAGGATTACGAGGATCATGCATGTAAAGACAGATCTGCTGCACAGCATAAGATATATCCGGGCGTGTGAATGTCAAATACTGAAGAGCACCTGCAAGGCTGCGATATAAAGTAGGGTCACTGACAGGGTCACCATCAGAACCGAGCTTGGACTCAATGTCCACGGGGGTTTTGCATGGGTTACAATGCTGCATGTGAGCACACTCAAGAATTTCCTCTGCAAATTTAGACTGAGACAAAAACAATCCAGACTTCGATCGCTGCGCAAATATGCCAAGGAAATAATTGAGATAGTCAAGGTCAGTCATAGCAAACTCAATATGAAGTAATGTAATAATACACTGTAAGAGAGCAGTAGACGAAGCTGTGAGCATGATGTCATCCACATATAAGAGCAGATAAGCAACATCCGAACCCTTGTGATAAACAAATAAAGACGTATCGATTTTACTATGCTGAAAACCGCCATGTGTAATAAAGCTAGCAAACCGCTGAAACCATGCCCGAGGAGCTTGTTTAAGCCAATACAAGGAATGCTGTAAATGACAAACATAATTAGGGTGGGCAGAATCAACAAATCCTGGTGGTTGATGCATATAGACTGTCTCAGATAACTGGCCATGAAGAAAAGCATTCTTCACATCAAGCTGATGAATAGGCCAATCACGTGTTACTGCAAGACTCAAAACAGTACGAATGGTAGTCGGTTTAACCACCGGACTAAATGTCTCATCACAATCAATACCCTGCTGTTGACTGCGTCCATTTACAACAAGACGCGCCTTATACCTGTTTAATGAGCCATCTGTATTGAATTTATGTTTGAAAAGCCACATAGAACGAACCACATTAACGTTAGTTGACGGGGTACAAGAACCCACGTCCCGTTTGTAATTAAAGCGTTATATTTATCTAGCATAGCTTCTTTCCAGTTAGGGTCACGAAGAGCATGAACATGAGAGCGAGGAAGCAGTAAAGTAGTGGTAATGTGACAATTCATACGTTCAAGCGGTTTAAAAATGCCAGCTTTAGCGCGAGTGACCATGGGATGGGTAGACATGGTTTGTGATGAATTATTTATGGGAATTGGAGTATGGCTATCTATTGTTTGGGCATGTGATTGAGTTTGGGCCGAAGTTGGGATTAGTGTTGAGCTATGAGATGGAGGTGTATGTGGTTGTGGTGGGCTAGTTGGAGGGGTTATAGGATAGGCCGTAATTGGGCTGTGTGGTTCATCTACATGTTCGACAATTGGTTCAGTGGTGGGTACATTGGTTGTAGTCTGCATAGGTGGTAGAAGGAAATCATATGTTGGTTTAGTAGATTTCGTGAAGTTCCTAAACGGAAAAATGTCTTCATCAAACCGCACATGTCTCGATATAATTATTTTATTGGAAACTAAGTCGAGACACCGGTAACCACGATGATTGGCGGGGTATCCAAGAAAGATGCAAGGTGTGGAACGTGGTTCAAGTTTATGTGCAACATCAACGTGAGGATAGCAAAGACATCCAAAGACACGTAAATGTTCGTATGTAGGGGTTTGGTTATAGAGTTTGATGAATGGTATTTCATTATTAATGACGGTAGAAGGTAATATATTTAAAAGATGAGCAGCTATATTAAGAGCTTACACCCAATAAGATGGAGGTATGTGAGCTTGAAAAATAATGTGCGGATAAGGTTATTAATGGTGCGAAGCATACATTCAGATTTGCCATTCTGTTGTGAAGTACAAGGGCAAGAAAATTGAAATTGTATGCCGTTTTGGCAAAAAAGATCATGGAAACGGGTGTTGTCATATTCACCCCCATGGTTACACCGCAAAGCCTTGATGTCGACATTAAATTGTTTGTTGACATAAGCACGAAAAGCAACAAAATTATCAAACAAATCAGATTTTTTATGCAAAGGGTAGACCCAAACAAAGTGCGAAAAATGATCTAAGAATATAGCATAATATTTAATTCCGCTTTCACTCGGAATCGGCGATGTCCATATATCCGAGTGGATAATTTCAAAAATGGACTTAGCAGAAGACTCAGAACTATAAAACGGAAGCTTAACATGTTTACCTAATTGACACGCGTGACACAAAGCAGACGACTTTGATTTATTACATGAAATTAAATTACTTGACTCTAAACGACGAAGCACGTCTTCCCCGGGATGACCGAGGCGTCTGTGCCATGTAGTGGAACTAAGTGAAAGCAATACAACTGGAGTTTGGAGCGGAGGTTGCTGAGTGACCGGGTAAAGGTCGCCCGTACTATCACAGCGGAGAAGAAGCTTTTGGGTCTGGTAATCTTTTACAGAGAAACCATAAGCATCAAATTCAACAGAAACATCATTATCATGAGTAAATTTTTGAACAAAAATTAAATTCTTAATTATGTGAGGTGTGACAAGAATATGATTCAGATGAAGTGGCTTATGAGATGTATGCAAGAAACTATGTCCGGTATGAGTGACTGGAATAGAGTTACCATTGCCAACAAATACAGATGGATAAATGCTTGAATTACTAAAGGAAGTGAGCATACCTGTATTGTCCGTCAAATGAGAAGATTCTCCAGTGTCCATGTTCCAAGAGGGATCTTGAGGAGTCATGGTGTGAAATACTTATGGAAGAGTGGCAGTTTGGGTTGTAACAGTTGGAACTTGGGCCATGTAAACGGGCAGCGGAACGGTTTGAGGATAATAATAAAGTTGCATATCTGAACCGGGCCACATAATAGACAGAGTGAAGCTATATGCTTGTTGGGCCGATTGGGCATGTGAATAATTAATAACACCGAACATGATTATACCTAGATAACTAAAAGTATACGCAGCAGCGGCAACCGAACACAATATGAAAAAGAAAAAGCAGCAGCAATAAAAAAACACTATTAAAAAGGATAGCAGCTAGCAGCAACAAGCAACAATAGTCAACAATTGTTGGCTGTGGAAAGTATTAAAAAATGAAATTGCAAGCAACAATGGAAAAGGCAAGTGCATTAAAGAATTGCATGCATGATTTGTGTATCACGGCAAGGATTAACGCAACAACATTTTTTTTGCTATGGTGTTTTTTTGGTTGATAGTTTTTGGTGGTGGGCGTTTAGAGCTCTGATACCATATTAGATTGTTTATTTCCTCATGCCAGAATTATACAATCAGGATCCTTTATATACATATGAGGCCTAGACTATCTATGGAAACATCCTATAATTATCCCAATTACAATTAATGAGATATAATCAATCACGATAATCACAGCTAATCAATCACAGATTAATGTGATATAATCAATCACGATAATCACAACTAATCAATCACAACTAATAATTAGCTGTGATTATCATGATTGATTATATCTCATTAATTGTAATTGGGATAATTATAGGATGTTTCCATAGATAGTCTAGGCCTCATATGTATATCCTGATTGTATAATTCTGGCATGAGGAAATAAACAATCTAATAATATTTACATTTTTAAAGGTGTAGTGGTCACTATCTAACCAAACATATAAGGTTGTGTGTAATTGTCACCTTCTCGTAACTTCCACCTTAACGTCACAGCAGCTTTTCATCACACCACATAACTCATTATCTTTTTTTAGAACGGTCGGGTTAGTACGTATATAGTTAGTTTAGTTAGTGGGAGCTCACTCCCATTCGCCTACAGGAGAATACCACCATGAGGAGACTCGAACTTGAGACCTCTCGCATGAGGAAGCCCCTAACCAACTCTTCTAGACAGATGTGGGCTCGTAACTCATCATCTAACACCCATAGTGGTAACCACCTAATCACCAAATAAAATAACCCACTTTATAAACATACCCCATAATATAGCCCCCACACACTCTTACAAACAATAATAATTAAATAAAAGCATAACTTTTTTGCTTTTTATGTTAGGTGAAGAACTTCACGGAACCGACACAACTTCCTCACCTTCGTGTGCAATCCCTACCCCCTGGTCATTGCCTTCACACGCCAATTGAGGCCTTCACGTTTGGTGCCTTCCTACCATAACGGCTATTCAAAAGATACCCCACTTTATACGAACATACCTCACAATATACCCAACACACATTCACAAACAAAAAAGAAATAATACAAGGGTGTGTTTTAGTTAGATGGTCCGCACCACCTCACCAACATATAAATATTGGACTTGACGCACGAATGTAGAGGGCCACCATAGTCTTGGCGTTTGAAAGGGCTCCTTCATGTGTGGTAGATAGCTACCATAACGGCCAAACTAATTTAACATTGTGTAGGTCAAGCTCCCACATATAATACAAATTTGGTTATTTTCAGTATGTACAAGGTTTGATACCTGCGCTTCGCTGCGAGGTGTTTGCGTACTATGTCATTTTACGGTTATTTGATACTTGTTGTGACCCACAAAATAACGACTTGCTATGTATATAGGTGAAAAATAGCTAAGACGGGTTTTTTCAATATTTGACGGATAAAATAAAAATATGTTAAAGCCCAATAAATAAATAGCCCAATCCCAGGAATGCATATGGGCTAACTATGGGCTAATATTAAAATTTTATTTTAAGATGAATATTGAGCTAACTATGGGCTAATATTAAAAAATTATTTTTGGGATTAAAAAATTGGGACAACATTTTGTTGTCTTTAGTATATATAAATATAAATAACTACATATAGCTCGAGACGAATATATCTATTTCTCATTACTTGTGAATGATGTTTACCTATAAAAAGCAAACTTTCTAATAAAGTTAAAAAAATTGGTAAAGGGTTTCCGGTAAATGTATTACTTCAAAAAAAAGATTCAGTATAATAGATGTGTATGAATCTCACACCTCAGCCCATTACATAGGCGGTAGCTAACTGATGACATCAAATAACGTTACTTTTAAAGCATCATTTATCCCATGTAAATTACCCATTTTATACAATTATTGAAAGAATCGATACTTAATCGTTTATATTTGAGATTTGCAGTAATTATGGAATACATTGTGAAGATAGCTAAAAGGCACGCATTCTAGAGCTTAAACAAAGAAATCTAAAGAATATTGTTCTGACATTCTATACGCCGTATCCATCAAGGAAGATACGGCGTATTTGTGCCTGCATTTCACAAGAAACCATGAAGAGCTATATGCCGTATCCTGAAGATATCATACGCCGTATCCAAGATATAGTATACGAAGTTTCTAGAAGATATTAAACGTGGTCCCTACTCCAAGAAACTCTCAATATGCCGTATTGACCTCAAACAATATAGCATATCGACCAAATTTCAGACACTATAAATAGAAGACCTAAAAATGAGTTTTAGGTGTGCTTGATCATATTTTTGATGCCCTAACCACAAAAGTCGATATTTAGAAGACAAGAAGAGCATAAGAGGTCAAGCAAAGCTACTAATTCTATAAGAAACACATTGTAATCTCCTATACTCTTATAATCGTTTGATCTTTGGTATCATTCATTTAACTCGGTTAGTTTACCCTGGTTGATTGATTATTCTTGTATTGATTACAATGATTAAGGGCTAATACCCTTGGGTATTAGCCATGATTATGAAGATTTAAATATTTGGTTTGTTCATATCGATTGCTTAATATATCGTTGATCATTGTTTATGTTTATCAGTTGATACTTGTTTACGTGCTTTTGTATGCGACCTATCATTCAACTGGACCTAGTAATACCGAACAAGTTAGCTAGATGTCGGGATGGCTCTTCATATAGTGATTTATATATCTAGAATACTAGGATCACAAATAATGACTTATCTTTACCATTGGTTTATGTGAACAAGTTGGACTAGCAGGTGATATGAGATCAACAAATAACGTACTGATTCCTTTGGTAAAGACTTGGACAGTGGACTACTAGAATATAAATTGTCGTTTAGCAGTAAGTGGGTAAAGTCTCCATGAGCTAGGGTTTAATAAGATCACCATTATTAATCTCCTAAGATAGATTATAATCAACGAATAGGATGCTTTATGCGGATGAGTTTAATTGTGACAGAATTCTACGTGTCTAGGTTTTAGAAAGAAGTACCGCCTAAATCTTGGAATGATATGCCGCCTCGAAATAAACACTCATTACACTAAATAAACAAACCTGCGTTTTAATTGGATTAATCATGGTTAATATAGTTTTCTTATATTTGGCTATACCGATCTTCTATCTTTTTATTATCTGCTTGCGTGTGTTGTTGTGTTTTAAATTGATCTAAGTCACCACAAACCTATGCCAGTCTCTCAGACTGAACCCTCCCTCCTTATCCGTTAGAATTAGGTTTAGCATAGGTTTAACATAGAATAGAATTAACATAGTTTAAATTGACTTAATTTAGTTAACTAAAATATTGATAGAATAAAATATTAACGCTCTCGCTCTTAGTGATCGACACCCTACTTACCAACAAAGCTACATCTGATCGGGTACACTGCCCGTTAAAGTGTTGTTTTAGGTTAAGTCGGCAAAATACAAATATAAAACTTGATAACTAAAATAACAACCTACACGACGACACATCAAGTTTTTTGTGCCGTTGCCGGGGAGTGAAGTTGTTTAATTCTTGTTTTTATTAGTATTTTAGTTTAGACTTAGTTTAGTTTAGATTTGTTTGCATATTTGTGTATTTGTTTTTGTGTGTTTGATTTTCTGCATTGTATATTTTTGCATATTGTGTGTTTGTGTGATTTTCTTCATTATTACGGCGTATAAATTTTTTCTAAACAAATACAGCGTATTCGACTCTAAACATACATACGGCGTATTCAGTTTACTGAATACGACGTATTAGTCTATTTGACCATTTTCTTTCCTAGCCAATTTATTACAAGTTAAAATGGACGACCCCAACATTACTATGGAGGAATATATTTGGCTTGAAGAGGAAAAACTCGTAAGCGTGGTCAGGTGTATAACTGGAAGACTGCTACGTACGGTAAGATCTGGTATGATGAAGACGTTCACTACCTCAGATCTTTTGAAAAGGAATTCCCAGCTATAGTCTACAATGATGCATTAACATGTAAATTAGATTTCTCACCTGAACCTACTGTAAGTCTTCAACATATCGATGAATTTAATTTGAAAAATGAAACATCATTGTCCGAATGTGATGGTGAGGAACAAAACGTTATATACTTTAATGATCTATTTCCTTTTAACATAATTTATCCTGATGATTTAAAATCGGATAAGGACAATGAAAATGATAAAATCGATATCAAACAGCCTTCGGGGGATTATCTATTGAACCATTACCTAATGTAATATCATCGATACCCAAGGGTCAAATAAGCTTTTAGAAACAAGTCATGATACAATTAGTAAAATTTTCAATGTGAAAAGTTTTATCAAGGAATTAAATGTTAATATCATGACTTGAAATTATCTTACCAAAGGGATGCCATTCATTTTGATAATTAAGAATTTATATGTGCCATTTGGCATCCCGTTCGACCTCAAATTATTTTATAAAGATGTGATAAAACTGGGGCAAGTCTAACTTAAAGATTTTTCTGTCGAGAGACAACCCGGAATGTATTTTCAATTTTCTTATCTAGTCTGTCTTCCCAGACTGTCTATACGGCGTATCCAAACCCCATGGATACAGCGTATTGACTACCTGGACGTTATCCAGTATTTATTTTTTTGCAATTTAAACTTTATTGTCAGACTGGTCAATACAGCGTATTCATTAAACGAATACGACGTATTCGACTTCTGACCCGTACTTAGGATTGTTTTCTACAGGTATCAATACGGCGTATCCTGGGATATGGAAACGGCGTATCAACTTCCTGTATAGTATTTAGGTTTTTATTTCGAAGTCTAACCAACGAATACACGGAGATAGAAATTGCACTTGTTTTCTTATGCTTAATACATGACCTTCTGAATGAAAACAACGACGTTGGTGGAGTATTTTCTAGAATCTAGTGTGTTTTGTAGTCATGTAGGCATTCTGACGCCTCTATAACACACATTCTTGCTCATTAACAAAACATGGAAGATCATACCGAGCAAATCCCAAGAGAGTTTCTCATTCTAATTCTTTTAATTTCTCGTTTTAATGTTATATTTATACAACGAGGGCATTGTATACTTCAAGTGGGGGAGAAGAATTAGAACGCTTACTTGTCCTATTTTTCATAATAAAATGCTTAAATTATGCCTAAATTTAGAAAATTTTCAAGCATACTTTTGTGAAATTATTAGTTACATAACCTGCACACATAACCCTTGTTAGATATTGTGATAATTTAGCCTTATCCGTTTCTAAGTATTTACCTAAATCCCACAAAAATATGATTGTGCCGGTGATGTTGTAGACTTGAACTTCGCTTGGTATATCTATTCGAGACCACAATAATGAGTATTATGGATATAATTGGAGTAACTTGTTTAAATTGGTAAATTTCTAGGATTACACCCAAAAAGCCTATATATGTTGTGTTATTAAATAACTACATCAGTTAGTTAACCCTCGTGTAAACCCTTTGTTTACTCTAATTTTAAGAGTAAGATTCCCCTAGAAAAACCTGTTTAACCATTCCTGTTTTCACCAACTATTTGTTTCGTTACACCTTAGCCTACCCTGTTAGATCAAGTCCATTTATCAATTGCTAGTTGCTTTAGTGTAAAGTATGTATTTCCTGTGTCTTGTGTCATTTTCAATCTCTGGTATGGTTGGGAAAATTGCACATTGCAATGGAAATGTAAAAGTAGTCAAGCTCATGTATTTTTACTACTTTCACAATATATCCGAGTACGAAGAACGAATAATGATGGAAGAAATTATCCAGAGCTATTATGATCGTGAAGATGGTAAAATTACACCGAGATTCGTAATGTATCATTTATCGTTAAAAAAATCGAAAAAAATTAGAAAATCGCTGCAAAAAAGCGATGGAGATTATGAAGATAGTCGGTTCGTTAAAGCTTAAACCGATGGAATTATTTGAAGGATCGATTATTCGTTGATACGTATTATAAATCAACGCTGTAAAGTTTTGTATAAAGTGATAGATATCGCCATTTATCTTGTAAAAGTATGTATAGTATGGATGATTGGGAAGTTGACCATTACGGGAACGCCAACTAAGGTTGTTTTTGATCTATGATCAAGACGTTTGTGTATATATTTATGTGTCTTTATCATGGGAACGGTTGAAAAAGTATCTAGAAACTTGTACCTTATTTGTTTGGACTTAACCTATTTGTTTTGTATATTTTTATTCAACAACTATTATTTCCCTTTTCTAATACGTAACCCTTAGGTTTTATTCGAATGAGGATGCGAGCAATCACATATGTCTATTCCGTCATTACGGCCATGTATGTGTGATTTTGTCCGCCTTGTTGGTTAATTACTTTTTGGTGGAAGGATTGGAAGATCCATACCCTATATCACTCTTCGTCCTAACCCTTGGTTTTACTCGAGTGATGGAATTAAATGCAATCATGTATGTCTATTCCATCGTTATAGATGTGAATATGTGGTTTGCACCCTTGCTGGTTTACAACTTTTGGTAAAGACTACTAATCCTATTCTTTAGCTTATTCGAGTTAAGGTTCGAACACAGTCATATGTGTCTATCCTATCGTTATGGGTGTGTATGTGTGATTTTGTCACCTTTTCTAGAATATTCGTATCGGTAGAGATTAGAAAGAGTGATCAAACCCTCTTTAAGCCTTTTAAACCCAATTTACCTTTATAAACTTGTTACTCCTTAGCTTTAGTGGTGGAGATGTGTATCCTTTCCAAGCTTAAGATAGAATACTCGTCACAACCGAGAAATTGAGCGAATTAGTTACATGTTACCACATAGATTAGTTGAGTGATTTAAGTGTTTTCATCATCCTATTTTGTGAGATGTTTGGTTGTGTATTGGTAATTAAATGAATAAATGCTTAAACGGAGAAATCCTTAGGGATACATTTTTTTAAATTTTTAAAGGCTACTTGAGGACAAGTAGGATTCAAGTGAAGGGATATTTGATGACATCAAATAACGTCACTTTTATAGCATCATTTATCCCATGTAAATTACCCATTTTATACAATTATTGCAAGAATCGATACTTACTTGTTTATATTTGAGATTTGCAGTAATTATGGAGTACTTTGTGAAGATTAGCTAAAAGGCACGCATTCTGGAGCTTAAACGAAGAAATCTGAAGAATACTGTTTAGACATTCTATACGCCGTATCCATCAAGGAAGATACTGCGTATCTATGCCTGCACTTCACAAGAAACCATGAAGACCTATACGCCGTATCCAGAAGATATCATACGCCGTATCTAAGATATAGTATACAAAGATTCTATAAGATATTAAACGTGGTCCCTACTCCAAGAAACTCTCAATACGCCGTATTGACCTCAACCAATATGGCGTATCGACCAAATTTCAGACACTATAAATAGAAGACCTAAAAACGAGTTTTAGGCGTGCTTGATCATATTTTCGATACCCTAACCACAAAAGTTGATTTTCAGAAGATAAAAAGAGCAGAAGAGGTCAAGCAAAGCTACTAATTCTATAGGAAACACCTTGTAATCTCTTATACTCTTATAATCGTTCGATTTTTAGTTTCATTCGTTTAACTTGGTTAGTTTACCTTGGTTGATTGATTATTCTTGTATTGATTACAATGATTAAGGACTAATACCCTTGGATATTATCCATGATTATGAAGATTTAAATGTTTGGTTTGTTTATATCGATTGCTTAATTTATCATGGATAGTTGTTTATGTTTATCAATTTATACTTGTTTATGTGCTTTTGTATGTGACCTAACATTCAACTCGATCTAGTAATACCGACCAAGTTAGCTAGATGTCGAGATGGCTCTTTATATAGCGATTTATATATCTAGAATAATAAGATCACAAATAATGACTTATCTTTAACATTGGTTTATGTGAGCAAGTTGGACTAGCAAGTGACCTGGGATCAACAAATAACGTACTAATTCCTTTGGTAAAGACTTGGACAGTGGACTACTAGAATATAAATTGCCGTTAAGCAGTAAGTGGGTAAAGTATCCATGAGCTAGAGTTTAATAAGATCACCATTATTAACCTTCTAAGATAGATTATAATCAGCGAATAGGATGCTTTATGCGGATGCGTTTAATTGTGACAGAATTCTACGTGTCTAGCTTTTAGGAAGAAGTACCGCCTAAATTTTGGAATGATATGCCTCCTTAAAATAAGCACTCATTACACTAAATAAACAAACATGCGTTTTAATTGGATTAATCATGGTTAATACAATTTTCTTATATTTGGCTAGACCGCTGATGTGTGCTTAAACACACATCATTTATACCCAGAATACACTATTATTCGGACTAAAAACACTAAAATATGAAAAATTATATTCGAAATATGTTTGTATTGTGTTTTTATGTCTTGCAGGTACTAAGGATTGAAAACAAAGCAAAAACAGGAATTTTCGGGTTCGATTCAATCAAGTTTACTTATTATTCAAAGTCAAGATGAAGTCATAAAAACTCCCTGAGCAAGCCATTGAAAAGAGCGCGAAATTACGAGTCTAACGGTGCCTTCATTGCTTATTGGGCCAGCCCATAATAGATTTATATGGGTCGGGCCATCCCATATTATCTCCGGCCCATGTTATCAATAGCTCAAGCAGCCCAATACTAGGCCTAACATGAAGTTTAGCCATTATCCAAAATGAAAATTCTGAGACTATATATTAAATGGTTGCTGCTGACGTCATGGTCACGTGCGACAAAAATAATTCAACAATGGCCACATGACACCCCACTATCTAATTTTGTGCTAATATGATTTCGACACATGGTTCGTTTATAATATCTCAATTCATATTAAAAATTTAAAATTGAAATGTATGGTACGAATATATTTCATGCGTTGGTTTTACACATGATGTGGGAATACGAGGAAGAGATCACGAGGCCATTATTGACGTTATTATTACGCATTTTCTATGGAATTTACTAGTTTACCCCCACCAACTCTTGGATATAAAAAGCACTATGCAGCTGCAAATGAGACATTAGTTTTTAGTAGTAGAGTAGTAGTAGTAGTTTTTAGTTTTTCTCACACAAAGATGTTCTAGCTTATTTTCTGCTTATTAGCTTATTGTACAAGCTGGTTTCAGCTTATTAGTCTCTTTTGTAATAAGATTTTGCTTAGCTTAATGATATCAAAGATGGTGTAAGTTTGTTGTTTTATTACTTGAAGTTCTTATTTAAATAGCTTATCACTTTTCTTTTTCTTTGTTTTTCTTATCATATAAAGTTGTTTCATCAAGCTTATGTTTCTGATCTTATTCTCATATCTCAAACAAGCTTATTATAGCTTATTCGATTGAGTTTAAGCCCATATCCTCAAAGTGGATTTTTGCTTATTTAGTTCTCTTTTCTTTTCTTTTTATCTACTTGAATAAGCTGAGCGTTTTGCTTATTTCGAGAGCTGATCTTTCTATCTTGATTTCTGGTCGAATAAACTCCCTTTTAGCTTATTCGTTTTGGATTTGGGATTATATTAAACCGACTAAGCCTTGGCTTATTTTCGGTGTATTTCTTTGTTAGCTTATTTCTCAAGCTCAATTCAAACAAATAAGAGAGTTCATAAGTGCTTATTTCATGGCTTATTCATTAAGTTTTGAACCTCTTTTAGTTTCGAGAGCTTATGTTGGGATTAAAAGTCTTCTTGATGTTGTTAGAATTACTGCTGCTCATATTTGTGTTAATGCTGCTCAGCTAGAGTTAGTACTGCTCAGAGACTTCAAAGAAAATATGCTAAGTGTTTACTACTGCTAGTACACAGTTAGTACTGCTAGTGAATATTAGTGCTGCTGATGAACTTCAAAGAAAATATGCTAAGTAGTTACTACTGCTAGTACAAAGTTAAGACTGCTCAGCTGAAGTTAATGCTGCTAGTGAAAATATGCTTGAAGTTACTACTGATAGTGTATATCAAATTAATGCTGCTAGTTAGTATTGCTTATGTGATATGTATTAGTTGTTTATAGAAAAGATTTTAGATACTTAGGAAAGTATTGTAAGCCGACTAGGACTCTTTGTGTATAAAAGGAGGTCCTAGGGCATAGAGTTTTATATATGATTGGATGTATAATTCTTATCTTCAAGGTCTTTGTAACCCTAATACTTTGAGAGTATTCGTATTATTATCATTAAGAATATTGGAGCTTATTTGTTGAATTGTATATGTTCATTGAATTACTGTTTCATTAATAATTCTTTTTAATATTAAAGATTAGATTCCGCATAATCTTTAATACATTCAAACAAAGTTTCTACTATAGTTGTGTTAGATTTATCTAATATAACTAAACCTTAAACAAGCTTAAGGAATTCGATCTATTGAAGTAGGATCAACAAGTGGTATCAGAGCTTGTTAAGAAGCTTTGAAAGAAAAGAACCTGTTTTTATACACAAGATCTTTTTTTTTAAATGATATGGATCAAGATTCTGCACACATGGTGGCTGCATCCAAAGTTCCCATGCTCAAACCTGGTGAGTATAAGATATGGAGGATGAGGATTGAATAATATATCTAGATGATTGACTATGCACTATCAGAAGTCATAGAGAATGGTGCAACCTTGCCAAAAACAACAACTGTAGAAGGTGTTGTGAAAGTGATACCTATTACAACTGTTAAAGAAAAGGCTCAAAGAAGATTAGAGGTGAAAGCTAGAAGTACTTTAATGATGGACATTCCTAATGAACACCAGTTAAAGTATAACTCTATAAAGGATGCTAAGAAGTTGTTGGAAGCTGTTGAAAAGAGATTTGGTGGGAATGCAACTACAAGAAAAACTCAAAGGAATCTCTTAAAGCAGCAATATGAAAACTTCACTGCTCTAAGCTCAGAGATGCTTGATCAAAATTTTGATAGGCTTCAAAAGCTTGTGATTCAGTTGGAGCTTTTGGATGAAAATCTTTCACAAGAAGATGTTAATCGAAAATTATTAAGTAGTTTGTCACCTGAGTGTAACACACATGCTGTTGTGTGGAGGAATAAAGCTGATTTGGATACAATGAGCATGGATGATCTCTACAACAACCTCAAGGTGTATGAACTAGAAGTTAAAGGGATGTATAGCTCAAGTTCAAGCACACATAACATAGCTTTTGTGTCCTCTTCAAATAACAACACTAGCAGCACTAATAAAGCAGTTAATACTGCTCATTGAGTTTCTACTGCTAGCACTCAAGTTAATGCTGCTTACTCTATAAATATTGATAACTTGAGTGATGATGTTATTTGTGCATTCTTTGCTAGTCAACCAAATAGTCCTCAACTTATACATGAGGACCTACAACAAATCCATCCAGATGACATGGAAGAGATGGATTTGAGATGGAAAATGGCCATGTTGACTATGAGGGCTAGAAGGTTTTTGAAGAATACATGAAGGAAGCTTACTATTAATGGAAATAAGACTATTGGTTTTGATAATTACAAAGTGGAGTGCTACAACTGCCACAAGAGGGGACATTTTGCTAGGGAGTGCAGAGCTCTAAGAAATCAAGACAACAAGAACAAGGAAAGCTCAAGAAGGAGTCTGCCTGTAGAAATATCTACTTCCATAGCTTTGGTGTCATGTGATGGTCTTGGCGGATATGACTGGAGTGATCAGGCAAAGGAAGAGCCTAATTATGCACTCATGGCTTTCTCATCTTTAAGTTTTAACTCAAAGATAGCCAATGATTTTATTTGTTCAAAATCTTGTTTGAAAACTGTTGAACGTCTTAAATCTCAAAATGATCACTATTAAAAGATTTAAAGAAATTTGAGTTAATGGTTCTAGGTTACAAGACAGGTTTAGAGTCTGTGAAAGAAAAACTTAAAGTTTATAAAGCAAATGAGTCTATTTATTTACAAGATATTAAGGGTTTAAAATTTGAAATTCACATAGGAGAAATAACTATTAGAGAGCTTAGGAAAATGCTTGACATAGTTCAAAAAGAAAAAGATGGCATTCACCTTAATGTAGATAAATTTGAACATGCATCTAAAAGTATAAACAAGCTCATAGAGTGTCAGATAGTTGACAATTGCAAGAAAGGTTTAGGCTATGAAAATTATAATGTAGTTCTACCTCCAACACCTGACTTGTCTTTTACTGGTTTAGATGAGTTTGTTAATGAACCTGTAGTTAAGAATTGTAAAGCTATGTCAAGTGAAGTAGAGCCTAAGGTAGATAGGAAGAATGACGATGCCCCATGTAAGCCTAATATTGTTAAGAAAGATAGCCTAAAACTGAATAGAAAACAGATAGGCCTAATATTGTTAAGAAAGAGTTTGTCAAATCTAAACAACAAGAAAAAACTGATAGGAAAACTGTTAAACAAGTTAAGCAACATAGGCAAAACACTCACAGTCCAAGAGGCAATCAAAGAAATTAAAACAATATGATGTCTCAAAAACTAGGAAGCAATTTTGAGATGTTTAATAAGGCCTGTTATGTGTGTGGAAGCTTTGATCATTTGCAGGTTGATTGCAATTACCATCATTAACAGTTTCAAAATCAAAGGATGGTAAAACCTTTTTGGAACAATGCTCAAAGGGTAAATCATCAAAACTTTGCTAAAAAGATTCAACCCTGTGCTAAAAAGAACTTAGTTCCAAGAGCAGTACTAATGAAGTCTGGTTTAGTATTAGTTAATACTGCTAGACAAGTTAATGTTGCTCACTTAAAAACAGCAGTGAATGATGCTAGACCAATGCCATATCTTTCTAAAACAGCACATTCAACTGTTAAGAGGCCCATTCATAAGAACACAACATTTAAAAACAGTAATATTAATCAAAGGGTTAATACTGTTAGGGGTAAAAAAATTAATACTGCTAAGCCAAAAGCAGTAGTTAATGCTGTTAAAGGAAATAATTTTAATGATGTTAAGGCCTCAGCTTGTTGGGTTTGGAAACTAAAGCACAAAGTTTTAGACCATGTTTTTAAACACAACAGTGCATCAATCACCCTAAAAAAGTTTGATTATATTGATGCACAAGGCAGATCCAAGTCAGTGATGGCTTGGGTTCCCAAAAGAAACTGATTTTCTTATCTAATGTGCAGGGCAATCTACAAATGGATTTACAGGATCAATGAGTGATTGATAGTGGATGCTCAAGGCACATGACAGGGAACATGTCCTATCTTATAGACTATGAAGAGATAGATGGAGGATATGTTACTTTTGGAGGGAACCCTAAAGGAGGGAAAATCACAGGAAAAGGTACCATTAAAACTGGTAATCTAGATTTTGAAAATGTGTATTTTATGAGAGAGTTAAAGTTTAATCTCTTTAGTGTCTCACAAATGTGTGATAAAAAGAATAGTGTTCTTTTTAATGACACTGAATGTATTGTTTTATCTCCAAACTTTAAGTTAATTGATGAAAGTCAAGTTTTACTTAGAGTTCCTAGAAAGAACAATATGTATAGTGTTGATTTAAAGAACATAGTTCCTAAAGGTGGTTTAACTTGTCTTTTTGCAAAAGCCATGTCTAATGAATCTAAACTTTGGCATAGAAGGCTAGGTCACTTAAATTTTAAAACCATGAATAAATTGGTTAAGGGAAATCTTGTAAGAGGTTTACCTTCCAAACTTTTTGAAAATGATCAAACCTGTGTTGCTTGTCAAAAGGGAAAGCAGCACAGAGCCTCTTGTAAGTCCAAAACAGAGAACTCAATCAGTCTTCCTTTACATTTATTGCATATGGACTTGTTTGGTCCAACATTTGTAAAAAGCCTTATAAAGAAAATGTATTGCCTAGTTATCACAGATGATTATAGTAGGTTTACATGGGTTTTCTTTCTAGCTACTAAGGATGAGACTAGTGGCATTCTTAAGTCCTTTATAATTAGGATAGAAAATCAATTAGATCATAAGGTTAAGGTGATTAGATGTGATAATGGGACTGAGTTCCAAAACAGAGAAATGAATCAGTTTTGTAAGATGAAGGGTATTTTGAGACAATTTAGTGTAGCTAGAACTCCTAAACAAAATGGAGTTGCTGAGAGGAGGAATAGGACACTAATTAAGGCTGCTAGGACTATGCTAGCTGATTCTAAGTTGCCAACTACTTTTTGGGCAAAAGCAGTTAATACTGCTTGCTATGTGCAAAATAGAGTGTTAGTAGTTAAGCCTCATAACAAGACCCCATATGAACTTTTTCATGGTAGAACACCAACTTTAAGTTTTATGAGACCATTTGGGTGTCCTGTTACCATTCTCAATACCATAGATCACTTAGGCAAATTTGATGGTAAGGCTGATGAAGGTTTCTTTGTTGGATACTCTTTGAATAGTAAAGCCTTTAGAGTATTCAATAGTAGAACAAGGATAGTGGAAGAAAACTTGCATATTAGGTTTAGTGAGAGTACACCTAATGTTGTAGGTAGTGGACCAGATTGGCTATTTGATATTGATGCACTAACAAGAACAATGAATTATGAGCCAATTGTTGCATGTACACAGTCTAATGGTTTTGCAGGTACAAAAGCAAGTGATAATGCAGGTCAAGCTAGAAAGAAGAAAGATGTTGTCAAAGATTACATTTTGCTACCATTATGGACTGCTGATCTACCATATTCCTAAGATCCAAAGAGTTCTCATGATGATGGATCCAAACCTTCAAGTGATGATGGAAAAAAGGTTGATGAAGATCCAAGAAAAGAAAGTAAATGTAATGATCAAGAGAAGGAAGATAATGTTAACAACACTAATAATGTTAATGTTGCTGGCACAAATGAGGTTAATACTGTTGGTGGAAAAACAAGCATTGAACTTCCATTTGATCCAAATATGCCTGCTTTAGAAGATTATAGCATATTTGACTTCTCAAGAGATGATAAAGATGATGGTGCAGCATCTGACATGAACAATTTGGATATAACAATCCAAGTCAGTCCTAATCTAACTACAAGAATTCATAAAGATCATCCTCTTGATCAAGTGATTGGAGATTTGCAATCAGCTACACAAATAAGAAAGATGTCAAAGAATTTGGAGGAACATGGGTTTGTTAGTACTATTCAACAAAGAACAAACCATAAAGACCTTCAAAATTGCTTGTTTGCTTGCTTTTTATCACAGGAAGAACCCAAAAAGGTAATTTATGCATTGAAGGATCCAAGCTGGATAGAGGCTATGCAGGAAGAGCTTCTACAATTCAAGTTACAAGAAGTTTAGACTTTAGTGGATTTACCAAATGGAAAAAGGGCTATAGGCTCTAAATGGGTTTTCAGGAATAAAAAGGATGAAAGGGGAATTGTGATAAGAAATAAAGCAAGATTGGTTGCTCAAGGGTACACACAAGAAGAAGGGATTGACTATGATGAAGTCTTTGCCCCTGTTGCAAGAATTGAAGCAATTAGGCTATTTTTAGCTTATGCTTCATTTAAAGATTTTGTGGTGTATCAAATGGATATAAAAAGTGCTTTTCTCTATGGGAAGATTGAAGAAGAGGTGTATGTATGTCAACCACCAGGATTTGAAGATCCAGACTTTCCTGATAGAGTATACAAGGTTGAAAAAGCATTGTATGGACTACATCAAGCTCCTAGAGCTTGGTATGAAACCTTGTCAACATATCTCTTGGACGATGGGTTTTAAAGAGGGAAAATTCACAAGACCTTATTCATCAAAAGGTACAAAGGTGATATTTTGCTTGTCTAAGTTTATGTGGATGATATCATCTTTGGTTTAACAAAGAAGGAGCTATGCATTGCGTTTGAGAAGTTGATACATGAGAAATTTCAGATGAGTTCTATGGGAGAACTTACATTCTTCTTGGGATTACAAGTGCAACAAAATAAGGATGGAATATTTATTAGTCAAGAAAAATATGTTGATGAAATTTTAAAGAAATTCTGGTTTACAGAAGTCAAGATTGCAAGCACACCAATGGAAACTCAAAAGCCTCTACTCAAGGATGAAAATGGTAAAGAAGTGGATGTTCATATGTATAGGTAAATGATTGGTTCATTGATGTATCTTACATCTTCAAGACCTGACATCATGTTTGTAGTGTGTGCATGTGCTAGATACCAAGTCATACAAAAGGTTTCACATCTTCATGCTGTGAAAATGATTTTTAGGTACTTAAAAGGTCAACCAAAACTGGGCCATTGGTATCCAAAAGATTCTCCTTTTGAATTGGTAGCATACACTCATAGTGATCATGCTAGAGCAAGCTTGGATAGGAAGTCTACAACAGGAGGTTGTCAATTTCTTATATGTGAATTAATATCATGGCAGTGCAAGAAACAGATAGTGGTTGCAAATTCCACAACATAAGCTGAGTATGTGGCTGCTTCAAGTTGCTATGGACAAGTGCTTTGGATTCAGAATCAACTACTTGATTATGTGTACAATTTTATGCATACCAGGATCTTTATTGACAATAACAGCACTATTTG
>BQNB010028653.1:25303-56451 GCA_026074375.1 Tanacetum coccineum
GGGACAACTATTATTTTGATTTCAGAAAATCAATGAGATTGTTTTACAAACGACACATTTAGAGGTCGTGTTAGGAAAATATTGTAAACAGACTTAATACTGTTAGTATTAAAGTTAAGTCTGCTAGTTATAGTTAGTTCTGATAGCTTAATAGTTAGTACTGTTAGTATAGAAGTTAAGTCTGGTAGAGCAAGTTAAGTCTGCCAGCGTTAACTTAAGTCTGGCAGTATTAAAGTTAATACTGCTTGGTCAGACTTTTAAGTCTGTTGTAATTTTAGTAATAGTTATCAATTTAGCGTTGATTTAGGAAGAGATAAGTATTATCTCTTAACGCGTTTAGGGTTCCTTAAGCCTATAAAAGGAACATAGAATAGTATTGTAAACATCAGTTGATTGAGTATTCACAATCAAATAGTAATAGTAATAGCAATTTTAGTATTTGTTCTTGTGTTCGTCTTGGTGTAAGTATTGATATTCCGCGTCAATATTTATATTCACAATCATTGTCTCTTATAGTATCTTTGGATTTATTCAAAGGACTATAATTCATTCAAGGCTCATTCAGATCCTGTTTATAAGGACCTACACGTATTATAAACCCCATGTGATGTATTATGTTATTAAAAAAAACGAGAAAAGAAAAAGAAAAAGATTGATGTAGAGTTGTGTAGAGTTTGTATATCTTCGTCCGAGTCTTGGCTTAGAAACCAAACCAGCGTGTATTCGTGTAAATAATTAGCTAACCCTTCCACTCCAAATTCACCCAAAGTCACCACCAAAATGTATCCCATCCGTTTCCATTTCTGTTATATGTTATCTTACACCTACACCCCACAACCCTTTAAAAGACCTCTTAGACAGTAATGAATAATGCTTACGCCTAGCGGTGGAGGTTTGATCCTTTACCAAGCCTATTGTAATTTATATGCTATGACAGGTAATAAGTGTTGATTTTCCATTTCCCTCTTATGTTATAATTTATTATACACCCAAGTGAAAGAGAGAATCCCAAACACTTATGTGAGGTGCTAGTGTATACTTTCTGTGCTGTTAATTACGAGGTCTAGAAGGTTCTGTTGTAAAATATGTTTAAAGAGTAGGTAAAATGACCCCTCATAATGTTATTGTCTAGATAGAAAAGCCCATTTGCTTGAGGACAAGCAAATCCCAAGTGTAGGGGTATTTGATGAGGTGTCATTTTATACACTTTTTCGGGGTTGTTTAACCCCCTAAATCGTACATTTATGCCCAAAATAGGTACTTAATCGTTCCTTTTTAGGTATTTCACATTTGGAAGGCATTTGGAAGAATTACACGTGACTTGGACTCATTTGGAGAAGAAATGGACAAGACTACGGACCTACACCAACATTGCTCAAGAATTTCTCTATAGTGGCTGGAGACGGCGTCACAAATACAACGTGACGCCGTCACCACGAAGATCAAGACGACGTCACAATATTCCACGACGACGTCAGAGCACATGACCCAGCCTATTTTTCTAGAATATTCTCTTTCATGATGGCGTCACGATTAAAACGCGACGCCGTCACAACGTTTTTCCTATATATACAAACCCGAATTTAAGGTTTTGAGTGTGTAACTTTAGAATAAAAAGAGGGTACGAACCCTAGTTCGTTTAGCAGCTGTTAGGGACGAATTTAGGGCCTAAAAACCCTATTGTACTTCCTCCAACTCATGTTTTAATCAAGTAAGGTTTATTTAATCATTAAATATGTCTATGTGTTGTTTGATTCATCTATGTTCTTGCTTTATCTATAACATGCTCGGCTAAACCTCCTATTGTGTTTATTTATGATTGTATAAAACCTAGAATGTAGATCTTAGTGGTGTTGCTTCTTGTGATGGATGTACATGTTAGGTCTTAGAAAACCAGCTTTTGTCTGTATCGCTGTTGATATGTCTAGAGAAACATGATTGTGTAGAAAGGATAGCATCGGGTAATAGTCTTCATACTACCTTGCCGCCTAATATGGTTGATCCACTTTTAATATATTTCACATGCACTTAGTGTACTCCTAGGGGCCTTATAATAGTCTTCATATTACCTTACTTGTGCGTTGCTCTAGCGGAATACTAAGTAAACGGCGGGTTCGTGTAATTCGTTCATGACTTAGGAAATAATTACATAGATCATCACAAGGGTGACAAAGCAACAACACTAGGAGAATCAATCTAGGGAGTAATACATGATTAAATAAACATAGTCTTTTATCTTATTGTTATCACCAGTAGCGTATATTTATATTTAGTTTAATAGCTAAAACCAACCACATCTCCAATTATATGATTTACTTGCTTTCCACAAAACATAAAAACACAAAAATAATCTTCTCTCAACCCTTAGAATTCTGTTGCCTGTGATCATGCCTTCCAAACTTTGATCGATTCATTTATTGCTGTGTACGGATAACACCCCAGTGATCGCTGAACGATAACAACCCCCCGAGTCTTGCCTATACTACTACTACAACGATTAGGTGCTCTGCCTAGGGAGTTGTAAAACTTCATGTAAAAGTCCTACGACGACAACATCAGCCTCCATGAGTTTTCTTGACAAAAGCAGCACTACTATCAGTGATCTCTACAAAGGCCTTAATATCATCATTGAGCTTTTTAAAGAAACCAACAATGCTGTCAAGGATGGCCCTGTCATCAACAAGAAAATCAATGAAGTCACTGAGTCCTTCACCAAGATCTCCACAAATATAGCTGAGGCTCTATCCTTAGTCAAAGGCTTTAACTTTGCTGATCTTCAGTATTTTGTGATTGCTCTTCAGGCTTATGCTCTCAAACAAGATGAAGAGCTAGCTGCTTGGGCTAAATCTTCTACCAACATGACATGGAATCTTGGCCCCAAACTTTCAGGTCTTGAACGGGCTCAAAACCACATCCAATCTAGCATGCCCTCTCTTAAAAAAAAATACACACACTCTATCAAGACTATGATGACAAAGATGTATGAAGTATTTAAAGGCCAATCCTCAGGCAGTGTCACTTCAACACTTGCTCTCACTCACATTCTACCAAATGTTGAGGGGGAGAATGATACCAACACTGCCGCTGAAGATCCTCCATCTCACACTGAGGGGAAGACTGATGCAAATAGGCAAGAAAAGTATAAGGAACCTAAGCACTCAACTAATGCCAACATTGAGTTCATTGGTTCATCCAAACCTCAACCCTCAATCACTCAAGCACAACCAATCACCATCATCAATCCTGAACCAATCATCTCACAAAGAGAAGGCAAAGGTATTGCCACTGATGATTAAGTTGAGGATCAAAGAAAGCTGGTTAAAGCCTCATCTATTATTCGTCCTGATCCTGATGCTCTTATTCCTTATACAATAAATGGAGAGGTGTACTATCTCACTACTGAACAACTTCGGGCACACATAGATAAGGAAGAGAAAATAAAGAAAGCTGAGGAAGAAGCCAAACTATTTGCAATAAACAAGCTTGAGGTGATTAAGGTAGTTCAGGAAGAAGCCAAAAAGCTTAGGATTCATCTAAAAGAGGCAATTACCACTAAGGATGGTGAGAAATTTAAGAAAGCTCAGGATGCTGAGCATGAGGTTCTCAAGAGACAACACACTGAGAAGGTTAGAAAATCTCTTAAACTCAAGAAGCACAAGTATGATAACTACATGTGGACCATCAACAGTAGACTGAAACCTGAGACTATCACTGATATCAAAATTCATCCAAAACCAAGCCAATTGTCATAACAGTCTTCAAAGGTACTAATGGTAGAACTTTGATGTCCATAAACCTTTTGCCTTTGGTGAGTTTGGTATCTCTGAATTGGATGAACTGAGGGAAATCATTCCAGAAAGAAAAATGCAGTTGTACAAGACTTGATGAATTCACTAAGCCGAATGTATGAAAGGATAAGAAAAATCCCTGAGGAACTTGGAATCAAGTCAGCACTTCATGCTCCTGCTCCTGAACAAGCCTCATCTAAATCCTCAAGAAAGAAGAGGAAACACATGGAACTTGAGCCTGAAATAAAAATTCCTGGATTGGAATGCAATTGAACCCTCCCTGAAAATGTTCCGTTTGTCAACAACATGGTCATCGAAGAGCCTGAGCATGAGATCTTCTTCACTGATGAATTCAGTGACTAAGCATTTCAAAGATGGAGTGACATCGAAAAAGTTGAGATGGAAGCTCTTGTGTCATATCATATAGCTGCCTCTATGGTTCAGTCACCTGAAAATGCAAGGTTCATTATGAAACTAAAGAAACTCATTGCTGAACATCCTGATCAAGAGAAGCTCAAGTCAAAGAAAGTCAAGTTGGAAGCCCTTGGATATGAGATGAACTGAGTACTTATGATGTAATTTTTGTTATCTTTTGTAATAGATAATAGGGCCTTGTAATCATATTAATGAAGTGTTTTTTGGATGAACTCAGTATCCTTAAAAGGCTTTCTATAAATCAGTGTGAGAAGAAGCTGTATTTACTCACTCACACTGATAAACACTTAGGCTATATTTATATCTAAATAGGGGGAGATTGTTAGGCCAATTTCATTGCCCACAGATTCTTCACTTAAGATTTGAATACAAAATAACCTAAGTGTAATTATCCTTTAACAACTCAAGGTCATTGAGTGAATAGTCGCTTAGTGAGTTACCTTCAAGATGCTCAACCTGAGTCTACAAGAAAGACTCTAGCATTCAGTGAGGCGGTTCTCAGTGAATGAAGCCTGAGCCAAAGAAAAAGGTGATGGGTTCAGTGAGTTGTGGCAATAGACTCACTGAGCCCTATACGATCTCCAACAACTAGAAGACCCTGAAGACAAGAGACTGAAGAATAGGCGGAATAGTTTGAAAGCAGATAAGTCCAAGCTCTTATCTCCTGAAGTCAACTTATCCTGAAGAGGGTATAAGACAAGTTCAGTGTCAGGACTGAACTTAGAAAGAGCATTTGTCCCATACCTAGAATATAAATTGTAATAGAGACAAAGCTGTACAAATGTACTAGCGTATTATAATTAGGATTAGTGCTTACCACCCATGTGGGTGTGACTCGACCTAGGTAGTATAAATAAACTCTTGTAACAGAGTAGATGTTAAGTTTGTGCATTCAAAGTCGTAACTTTCACAAACACACATCTACTCCTCCAAATCTATTAAGTCCATGAGTAAGCTCGGTTGGTTAGCAAGCTCAGTTGGTTAGCATAGTAGTTAGCTTTGCATAACACTTTAGGTTTATGTAAAGTTATTAGTGAGGAGATCACACACACATTGTCATTCAATCCCCATTGTAGTTCCGCATACAATGAGGTATAATTCTTAATAAAAGAGTTAAACGTTGAAAAGTTATTTTTGTGTTATAATATATTTACGTACACAAACCTTTTTAAAGAACAAATTGTTTACTTTACTTGCTAGCCATGAGTTAGTTAATGATAACTTTGTAGTTATTATTCACTAACTAAGAGGGAACAACATGATGTAATATCAATATGTTGCTATTGTTACGATGGCCTCCTTATTAGATAGAAAGGAACTACTTAAACAAATAAGTATCTTTGCACAAACTAATTTTTTAATATGTTACCGATTCTCTCAAACCATTCCATATGGCGTATCTCTGTTATTACGAGTTATCTTTTCATGTTTTGCACTTTTTTTGTGACATCATAGATTACTTTTGGCCATCTGTCTCATAAATACTTGGCGTGCTTAATTTGTGCTAGGCTCTAGTTTCAAGCATTTATATATCAAATACCATATGTCGGTACTTGTTGGAGTTTACTTTTCAAATAGATAAGACCTCCATGATTTACTTGAAATCTAAATAATCATTAGCTAAGTTTATTTAATTCCAAGATAAGTATTGGTTAAAGTTCTATGAATAATCAGTAGTTTGAGTTGAACTTAGATTAGAACAAGTTGGGAAATAGATAGAACCAAAGATTGGTTTCATAGAACATAGATAGTATTTTCTTTTTGTCATTCATAAGTGCTGCATTGAAACTATGCATTGAAAATAAATCAGTAGTAATGCTTGTCAGCTAATATGTTTGTTGGATTTTTTTAGTAGTCATAAATCTTGCTAACTGAAAACTATGTTATCATTTGATTAGAAGCTGCAAATTAGTTAGTTTATCTTTAATGAACAACAACAGAATAAGCATAAGCGGTCTTTTGATCTTAATCGGAGGTCCTCCTAGAAATAGTCTCTCTACTGTCAAGTTTATCCTAAGGGTAGGGGTAGGGTTTGTTTACATCCCACCTCCCCCTAACCCTACTTCAGCGAGATTGGATTTGTTGTTTTTGTTGTCCTTAACCATGGGATAGGTTTTAACATGTGAATAAAGTTGTAAACATCACTTTTACATATAGTGGACTCTTAAGCATGATAAATTCATGTTCTATGTCATCACTCTTGTAGTGTTTGCCATTTTAATTTATTCATAACTACTTGAACATTTAAAAAAGGTAGTTTCATAGTTGTTTGATCATATTTGTAAGTTTGTTACTAACTTTATATATAATTTGTAGGGTATGATGAACCGTTATTGATTTGTTAACCAACGCATAAGGAGAGATGGCATCATGTTTGAGGATTGATAGATGGCTGGCGAATGTATGTTGAAATGTAACATACGAACTTATATAGTACTCATGCTATTTATGTAATATCCAAAGTCCCAAACAGTAGCTACACATTTTTTGTTTATTTTTCGGAATTGATAATTAGATAGACTTTATTGTACTTGAATGAAATATTAATTAAATAAAATTTCATTTTTTTGTTATATTTGTATACATTTCACAAATTTTATAGTGATTTAAAAAATGGTTTATAATATATCATTGCAAACAAGTTGCCACGACTTAACAATGGGCTCTTCGTGGTTACTCTAGTCACACATTTACCCACAAAGTATGTGCAACCTTTTCAAAAAATTTACCCACGCAATCTACACACGATTGTATCCGTGTTAATTTTTACCCGTGAAATACCCACAAATATATCTATGGCAAGATTCGTGGTACCTTTAAAATCCCACAATCTCATTTCCCACGAACTCCCACCAAACATGACGTGGGTAATCTTACCCACCACTTGAATTTATCGTGGATACAAATTAGCCTCGAATGTTTTTCCAATGTATATTGGTTTGTGGGCAATTCGTGGGTATTAGCTAATTACCCATGGATTTAGCTCTTTTATCCACAAATTTGATCCATGGGTAATCGACAGGATTATTGTAGTGACGAATACATCACCTATATAAAAATAAACTTCAAATAATATATTACGATACAATTACAAATAAAAAAGTTTGGTAAAAGAATTACTAAACCACATCCAAATTAGTGGTTCACGCGTGAATGCAGATTAGCATTTATATGCTCGACGTGTCGCATAGGTTTACCACGCGTGAAACATGCACTAATTACATACGATACTGTCAGCGGTTACAACTTCATGTAAGTGATACCATATTGTTATTTTCATCATCTTCACATCACCTTTACTTATCACATTACTATTTACTTATACCTCATTTTAAACATACCCATATCCCCCGACATACTCATAAACATACACGCTGCCTTTCTTTCTTGAGATAATGGTATAAAAATGTATCGAACTTAATACATTTTTCTATTGTGTGTACTTAACTTTTAATTTTCCTATTATAAGTATCGAACTTTTAATATTTTTCTATGGTATGTATTATTAGTGATAAGTGTTAGTTAATTAAGAATAATTCCTACATCCAAACACCATTTCTTACATTCTAACATTATAGAAAAATGTGCGAATGTGATTTTATAATGTTAAAATGTAAAAAAGTGTGTTTGGATGTGAAGATTATCTTTAATTAATTAACACTTATCATTAATGCTACATATAATAAGAAATATTAGAAGTTCGATAGTTGTAATAGGAAAATTAAAAGTTAAATACACACAATAAGAAAATGTATCAAGCTCGATATATTTTTATACCATTATCTCTTCTTTCTTTTACCCTTCACGCGGACAAATGCATGTTTAACAAAGATTGTGTGTGATAGTACCCATAAAACTAACATTAGGTGTGGTAACCTCCACACCATTACGCTTGGTTTTACATGAAACCATTTTTCATAAACAAATAAATAACTAGTTGTTTTTACTGTTTATATGAAAAATAAAACTTTTCACTCCTTAATGATTTATTTAGTTAACTTGATTTAGAAATATACATCCAATTTCAAAACTGACATTTTCTATTAGACAACTTTAAAAACGGTATTTGAAATTTCCCAATTTTTCTAAACAGTGATGGATTGAACAAATGTATTCACACATATTGTATGTTTGTTAAACTTAAGGTGTGTTTGATAAAATTAGCAGTTGCAGTGAGTAGTAGCAGTATGTAATGGCCGTGAGCAGTACTAGTTTTTTCTTTATAAAAATGTTTGGTAACGCGGTTGTATGTGTAATCGTAATAAGTAAAACAACTCATAAACGACCAACGCTCCTACCGGTTACATCATGGAATATTGGAAAATGAGCATTAAAAAAAAAATAGATAAAGCTACGTGCTCATTAAATATCACAACACTCACCGCACTTAAATGATCTTAAATAAAAAATTGGTGAATGAATGACAAGCCCAATGAAGCTAATTCTATGTAGCCCAGATTTCACATAGGCCCAAATTATTAGCTTTAATAGTAACTAATAATTAAAATTCATTATTTTGGCGCGAACACAAACTAAAAACAGTTCCATGCTGTCCATAGTTATCTCAGATTGGAGATCACAACATCTGCCAGTCTGCCACGTGCCCTTAAATCTATGTTCATCCAACGTAGTAATCAAGAACACTCACTTCATGTCAACCAATGTCAAAACAAAAAGATCCTAATTCATGTCATGACACTCACAACATTATATTGGTAGTACTTCTTTGTCGTTTCACAATGCAACATATAGAAATTGTTGCATAAAAAGCTATGATTTTTTGAAAGTGAGTTATTTGTTACAACTGTAATTAATATGGCTGATCCAGTGGATGAAGGATCACAGCATTCGCAAGGTGTGCAAGTTGTTCCGTTTAGAACGCCTAATGCGTCCCTTAAGGTGGTGTTGCTACATGGGAATTTGGATATATGTGTGAAAAATGCGAGTCATTTGCCTAATATGGATTCGTTTAACGAGAAGTTTAAGATGCTTTTGGGCACCAGTGATCCTTATGTGACGATATCTGTAGCTAACGCTGTAATTGGAAGAACTTACGTTGTTAATAACAGTGAAAATCCTGTGTGGATGCAGCGGTTTAATGTTCATGTAGCTCACTACACATCTGAAGTGCTTTTTGTGGTTAAAGATAACGACGTGATTGGTTCTAAACTTATAGGTGCAGTTGGGATTCCAGCTGGAATATTGGTTACTGATTCGGTTATTGAGGGGACTTTCCCGATTCTGAATGCTTCTGGACATCCATGTAAACTAGGAGCCGTATTAACTCTATCTATTCAGTATACACCAGTGGAAAAAATGGCGCTTTATGGTGGCGGTGTAGGGCCTGATCCAGACCTTAAAGGTGTTCCCGGGACATATTTCCCACTTAGGAGAGGTGGAAAAGTTACCCTTTATCAAGATGCCCATGTTGATGGTAGTGTTCCGAGCTTTAAGCTTGATCGAGGTCTAAAATATGTACAAAAAAATTGTTGGCGTGATATTTGTGATGCGATCAGACAGGCTCGTCGTTTGATTTATATTGCAGGGTGGTCTATTAACCATAAAGTCCAGCTTGTTCGTTACGGGGCAAAGGCAAGAGATAGTATTTTGGGAGAGCTTCTTAAAAGTAAATCAGAGGAAGGTGTAAGAGTGTTGCTTCTTGTGTGGGATGATCCTACTTCCAAGAGCATTTTAGGATACAAGACTGTAAGTACAATCAAAATGTGTGATTATATATAAAAAGAACAATTATTTATATGTTTTTAAGTAACAGATTTTTTTGCAACTTGTAGGAAGGGGTGATGCAAACTCATGATGAAGAAACTCGAGTGTTTTTCAAATATTCTAAAGTTCAAGTATTACTTTGTCCTCGTTCTGCCGGAAAGGGTAGCTGGACCAAGAAGGTTAGATTACAATGTTTGCCTTTATTACTTTTTCAGATGTCTTTCGAGTTGTGAATATTTGGTGGATGATCGAATATGGTTTTTAATTTGAAGGATGGTGAAACAATCTATACACATCATCAGAATTCCGTTATAGTGGACGCTGATGCTGGTATCAAGAGAAGGATAACGGCATTTGTTGGAGGTCTTGATCTATGCAGGGGACGATATGATACTCCTGAACATTCTCTTTATAGCACATTACATACGCTACACAAAGATGATTATCACAATCCTAACTATAAGGTAAACATTCTAGTACTATTCTGATGCCACATTATACACTAATTTAAGATGAGTATTTTATAAGATTAGAGCTCAAGGATAAAGTAACAATTGCAACCCATTGACTCGTGAATGGGTCGATTCGGTTATGCTGTATCTAACATGATCATCGGGTAAATATAGAAAAACGAGAAACAGGTCGAATGAATTGAAAGTTGCGCAAAGTGTCACAAAACCTCGTATATCCTTTTATAAAAAAAACTAGATTTCGTGAAGTGATATAGTTTTTGTCAACTATTTACACAAAATCTATCATTTTGGATAGAATGTGTTCCTAGTTATTTCAACCTGATCCGTACGAAAAACTTGGGTCACAGTCTTTTTATGTTGTTGACCAGGGGTCTACTGTTGGCTGTCCAAGAGAACCGTGGCATGATTTGCACTGTCGAATCGAAGGCCCAGCAGCATATGATGTACTTCAGAACTTTGAGGAGAGGTGGTTAAGGGCTTCTAAGCCTCGTGGCCTTTCAAAAATGAACAGATTTTCTGATGATGTATTACTTAAAGTAGATAGAATTCCTGACATTCTAGGAGTCACTGATGCTCATTACACTAGTGAAAAGGACCCGGAGGGTTGGCATGTTCAGGTATTTTAGTACTAGTGATATCATGATCTATAAAGGAAGAAACAAAAGAAGAAACAAAACTGAAACCGCGTTATAATAATAGCAACTGTAGATCAGTCTTAAATCTGATAAATATTCGACAAAAAAATAAGGGGTGTCTTGGATTTCATTTCAGAACAGATTATATGATTTTTTTTTCTTTTTATATCATAGATAATTAATTTTTGAGTGTTTGGATGGAAGCCGATGTTATCAATTTGACAGTAGCTTAATCAAAACTGGTTATTCCCTATTCAAATCGCGTATTTTATGTAAAAATGTGATCCGAAACTCCCCCTTGAAGCGCATACACCTTCATTCGAAAGATGGGTAGTGTTTTTACAAGAACATGTTGGATACAAAGTGTTTTCTTAATATACGTTCAAATGCAGGTGTTCCGTTCAATTGACTCCAACTCTGTTAAGGGTTTTCCCAAAGACTTAAAAGAAGCTGCAAGCAAGGTAAGGCGACTTTTGTTGGTTGATGGATGTTGTGTTTGATTTAGACCGTATAACGGAATACTGGATCACAACTTCAAGGATGCAACTATGTTAGGAATTGATTACAAGCAACAATTAAGGCACTATGTGGGCATTGTATATATTACGATAAGCCCATAAAGAGTTTCTCTTATGAGATGCAATGCAGTAACATTCCATTAAAAAAAATTAACACATACTACAAAAACTTTTGCAAGGTATGCAACATGCAAACCCGGCTGTCATGTTGGTCTGCCCATGATATTAACCTTCTCATTTATATGTTCCGAATTCCTATTGACAAATAAGATCTTAACAACAAATATGATTGTAGACAAACTGGCCGGCCACATGAATACTTTGTTTGATAACTCGTTTTCTTCAAGTATTATAGCATCTTTGGTTACATCTATTAACATTGGGTACCATGTGACAGAACCTGGTATGTGGGAAGAATGTGCTGATTGACATGAGTATACATACCGCATATGTGACAGCCATTCAATCGGCTCAACATTTCGTTTATATTGAAAACGAGTGTTTTCTGGGTTCTTCTTATAACTGGAATGATCACAAAGGATTAGGTAACCTAAGATTAACTTGTTGTATAAGAATTAAATCTGGGATGTAAATTTCATACAAATATTTGCTATTTTGCAGGAGCGAACAACTTAATACCAATGGAAATCGCTCTAAAAGTAGCAAATAAAATTCGAGTCAAAGAGAGGTTTGCTGTATATATTGTCATTCCAATGTGGCCAGAGGGTAATCCAACAAATAATGCTACTCAACGGATTCTGTATTGGCAGGTTATAATCAGTTATTAATGCTTGGCTAAAGAAGTTTTTATTTCTAATAATTTGAGGCTAAATAGTTTGTTTCATACATGATACGTCTCTAGACAAAAGTTTTGGTTTCTATTATTTGATTTATATAATCAGTAGTTACTGATATTAAATCTCTTGGCAGCACAAAACTATGCAGATGATGTATGAAGTCATCTACAATGCATTAGAAGAGGTAGGACTCGAAAATGAATTTGAGCCTCAAGACTACTTGAACTTCTTCTGTCTTGGCGCTCGTGAAAACAATGTATCGCGAATAAATGGAAAAGACTCAAATCCCCCAAATATGCCACAAGTACGACCCTTTTAGCTCTTGATGGTTAGATTATATTTACTGTAATCACTTAACAGTTTCATCAGAAGTAGTAAAAGTCAGTTGGTCCTGCAGTATAGACGTATGATTAATGGGTCAAAACAGGTGGTTTTTACACGGGCCGTCGGGTTTATGCTTGAATATATTTACGTTCTTTATACTTGACTAGACTTTTTAACTATTATCAAAACATGATATTATATTCGATAATAAACTTTATTAATGAAATATAAAGGAAGTACAAGATGGGGGACTTTCGGGTTTCTACCCATTTGACACGTTTAATTTTTTGGCTACGTTCTTCTACATTATGCCCGTTAAGTAAATGGGTCAGATGTGCTACCTTTAATCGTCATATTACTAATAGGGCCTCATAATAAGATATGGCCAGTCATCATCTAACTTATGATCTTTTGCAATGAATAGGCACTTGGTAGAAAGAGTGGACGTTTTATGATCTATGTGAATTCAAAAGGAATGATAGTTGATGACGAGTTTGTATTGTTGGGTTCAGCAAACATCAATCAACGTTCACTAGAAGGTACTAGAGACACTGAAATCGCTATGGGTGCATATCAACCTCATCAAACTTGGGCTCGCAAGGGTTCTAATCCAACTGGACAGGTAACTCATTGATTTCCAAAAATCATACCATATATATTTAAAGCACTTCTGGCCAAAAGGTTATAACTTATTGGGCAGACCTATATACCATTCTCACCACTTTTTATCAATCTATATCGTGTGTCGTGAAATTATGACAATCGAAACTCACATCACAAACTAACACCTTTTTTCCTGCAAATTTAACTTTTTCGACATTGAATAATCTCACTTGGAACACCAAGAAGTTTGGTATATATTAGAAAAGCTAGTCAGAATGATGTGGGTTCATCTCTAGATGATTAGTTTGGCGATTTTTCCTTTTTTCATATTTATTTATGTTACTAATATATTTTTAACAGGTATTCGGATATAGGATGTCACTATGGGCAGAACACATTGGTAAACTAGAGAGCAGTTTTGAGCAACCAGAGTCTCTCGAGTGTGTGCGAAGGGTAAGGTTGTTGGCAAAACATAACTGGAACCGATATGCAGCTGATGAACCAAGTGAAATGACGTCCCATCTTCTTAAGTATCCGGTGGAGGTCGATTACAAGGGTCATGTGAACCCCCTCCCAGGCTGCCCAAATTTTCCAGATATGGGTGGCAGCATTGTGGGTAGTTTCATGCCTGTTCAAGAAAACCTCACCATTTGAAACTACCAACTTTTGAGTGCATTGTGTTTAATACGTCTTATTATATATATTTTTTTATGTGTTCTCCAATAATTATTATAATTTTCTATGGCACAGTGCAGAGGTTTATAAGCTCGTTATAGGTTGAGTTTGGTACCTCTAACGACGTCAAACTGCACCGGATCGTGCCTTGTCCGCGCGTTATGGGTACCACGGCATGGTCATAACATCGTTTTCGTATATTTTTTTCTTTTAATTTGAATCCAACGGCTAGTTCTAACCGCCAAACAAATAGAAAAAAACCCAATTTTCGATAAATACCACTTTTACCATACAAACAACCAAACACAATCAAATTTTTACCGGTTTCATGCATTTTCACATACACTCTCAATCAGTTCATCCAAAATGAATAATCAAAACAATGAGCGGCTAATGAACAATGTATTCAACCCGACTTCTTCAGGTGATTCGAGTGCAACACAACCCACTACACCATCATCCGCGAATTTTAGTTCTTCACAACACACACCAATTCCCAACTTTACACAATATGCTTCCACAACAACCATGTTTTCCACAACAAGCTTTCAAACAATAACCTTACCCGCAACTACCTTTCCAAATGACCCAAAATGCTTTAAACCAAATAGCTTTACTCCATTTATAACTATACTATGGAGCATGTCGCTCTACGACAAAATAGGGGTGGCCCATTGTTGGGCTAAAACTTGAGTCCATTTTCATAATGGCCCAAGATCAACCATCCATATCTTAACCATCCATACCACCGCCTCATTCACGCATCGTTTTTTCACATCTAATATCCATCGTCAGTGTGTTATGTTTGAAGATGATGATGTGCTATGGAGCATTAAGCAAAAAACTGTTCATGAGAATCAGGCCTACAATATTTACAACTTTTCATATGCTCGCTTCTTTAATTTTCCAGATTTTGGGGCTTTTGGTGATTTGTGAAGTGGGCTTTTAATTCTTATGGATTACGATATTAAGATTGGTGTTAATTTTCTGAATGATAATTAATTGGTGTAGTGTTGCAAGAATGTTATTGGTTCGTGGCAATTGATGTATTATACAATTTGTGTCGTCTTATTGGAACAACGGATGAAGCTTTGATTGTGGGTCTTCGTGCGTCCATGTATTGTTCCGTGTGCAAACATGATACCAGAATTAAGTGGTGTTTGGTTTTGTTTCCGGAAAGTGATTGTTTGATAATAAATCAGAATTGGGTATCTAGCTTTTGGATGCGCTTATGTTTGTCATCCACTTCTTCATGTTTGTGTCGGTTAGCTGAGGGTTTGGAAGCCCCTAACTTACTGATGCCGATATAATTGGTTGAAAACCTTTATTTTGGGTTTGGTTAAAAGCAACTTTTGGTATCTTGGCGGGGTAGTCACGCCTGGATTGTGGTTGCAGCCAAAAAAGGTGAAAGTTAGCCCAACAATGGGTTGGCACTATTTTGTCGTCGAGCGACATGTTCCATAGTATAGTTATAAATAAATTGCCTACATATTGTCATTACGCATTATTTACCGACACCCGTATCTTGGCGGGATAGCCACACCTGGATTGTGGTTGCAGCCATGGCGGGTGTTTGGTATCGCATCTATATTTGCATTTCTACATTTAAATGTTTACGATATTTCCATTTTGCAAAAAGTGGAAGGATGGTAGAGAGTGACAATTGCACGCCTCAGCAACCTCCACAAGTGCAAACTGTTAAAACGTCGTATTGATATGTGAAAAAGGTTGGGCTCACTTTGGCTTGATTAAATGTTATAGACGATGATGATACTCTAACCTTTAGTATGCGTAGTTTAACGATACCCGTATCTTGGCTACGCAGTCACACTGTTGGGAATTAAAGATTCCTTGATGCTGTTTGAATTAAATGAAACAAGAGGGACTAAATCGACATAATGAAGATTCTACAAAAGATGAAAGATTGTAGAAGATATGATCAAAGATATGAAGATCATGATTGATATTCAAATGATTTAGTTTCCTTATACTTATGGAAAACATTAATAAGTATTAAATATGATGAGGAGGTTACAAGGTTTATTAGGAAAGCATTAAAATGTATTAATGTAGAATACATAGGAAAGTATTAAATGTGTTGTAACCTACTAGGACTCCTTGTACTATAAAAGGAGGTCCTAGGGTGTAGAGAAAATACATCAATCTCTACACAATCATCATATACACGTTTTACTCATAGTTAGTTATAGCTTCAAGGTTGTAAACCCTATCACTATTAAGAGTGATCGTATTAATATATTGAAGCTGCAACGTTTGGTTAATTGTTATTATTCTTCTTAGTATCACAACCTAGTTTCCGCATAGTTTGTGATATTCCCAATCAAAGTTTCTACCATAGTTGTCTTGGATTTATCCAATACAACTAAACCTTATATCAGCTAAGGAGTTAAAGATCTGTTCAGAACGGGATCAACAAGTGGTATCAAAGCTGGTTGAGAAGCTTTGAATAAGAAGAACACATTTTCTACACACAAGATTTGTTTGTCGAAGAAGAGATGGCCTACAGCTCAAGTTCTTCAAATGCTAATTCTAAGGTACATACTTGTTCTACTGAATGTGAGCAATCATATGCACAACTTAAAAAATTATATGATACTCAAAGGGAACAACTTGGTGATGCTAGTATAGAAATTCAAGCCTATACTCAAGCTTTAAAAAAGGTAGAGGCTCAATTAGTTGCTCATCAGAAAAATCAACTTTGGTATGAGGAAAAGATTAGATTTATGAAAATTGATTTAGATGACAAAACTGATGTACTCACATACCATAAAAAACTATTAGCAGAAGCTGTAAAAGAAAAAGAAGAATTAAAAACCAAATTAGAATCATTTGAAACTTCTTCTAAAAGTCTTAATACACTGCTTAATAGTCAATTGAGTGCTAATGATAAAGCTGGTTTTGGGCATAATGGTGCAAAAGAGTCTAAAGTAGGTGAAACAATTACTATTGTGTCTAAAGTTGAAACAAGTAATTCTGAAACTAGTAATGATAAAATGGAAATGCCTAAAATTAAAACTGTTAGGATGAGTGAACCCATCATTGAGGAATGGGAATCTGACAGTGAAGATGATGAGATTGTGGTCAAACCTAAGGAAGTAACAAAAATAGTCAAACCTAGCTTTGAAAAGATTGAATCTGTTAATGCTAGGAATGAAACTGTTAGGCAAACAGAAAACCCTAGGCAAAATAATAAGAGTCCTAGAGGAAATAAAAGAAACTGGAATGGTATGATGACTCAGAAATTAGGTGAAAATTTTGAGTTTAACAATAAGGCTTGCTATGTATGTGGTAGTTTTAATCACCTGCACTATACCTGTAAACACAAAAGAAAGATTAATAATCAAAAACAGGTTAAACCAGTATGGAACAACTCAAAGAGGGTGAATCACCAGAACTTTGGTAGATTTTCTCACCCCAATCCAAAAAGTAACATAGTTCCACAAGCAGTACTAACTAAGTCAGGCCTAGTATCACTTAATACTGCCAAATCAGTTAGTACTGCTCAATCCAAAAAAACAATGAATGATGCTATTCCAACAACATACTTTTATTATAAAGCATATTCATCTGTTAAAAGACCCTTTAACAAGAAAACAACAAATTACAACATATATTTCAACAAAAGAGTTAATATTGTTAAAAGTACAAGGGTTAATACCGCTAGGCCAAAAGTATAATAGACGGAATATTTAGCATAGAGGAAAACGATAAGGATATAAAACTTCTATCAGCTCCAGAATCAAATAATACCCTAACAAAATGCTGATTTAGGAGAAACATACCCGTAACGACATTTGGGTCTTGTTGGGCATTCTTATCTCTCAGCATGTAGGCTCTTCCTTGGGCATTAATGTTGGTCTTTTGGCACTGATTTGTGTAGTGTCCTTTCTCACCACAGGCATGGCAAACCACTGTTACTGGGAGTTGATTACTTCTGGTGGCTGGCTTCTTGCTTTGGCAGTTCTTGCTTAGATGGCCCATTCTGTTGCAATTATTACACCTACCAGTACAGGGTCCGGTGTGATGGTAATTGCACCTTTTACACAGAGGGAGATCTCTGGCATACCTACCATTTTTTGATGAAGTAACAGCATAGGCTCTACCGGCTTCTTACCTTCATTTCTATTGTCGATGATTATTGTAACGATTATTGGTGTTGCGGTAGTTGTTGTTGCTGCGGGAGCTGTTGTTGAAAGTTCGTTGTTGAAAGTTCTTCTGTCGTCAAACTTTCTTTTATTATCATTGGACACTGCATTGGAACATGCTTAGTTACTTGATCCATTAGCCTTTGGGCTAGTTAAGGCCTCCTCTAAAAGTTTAGTTTAGAGGCCAGTAACTTTCCTTCAATGCTTCGTGATAGACCTCCGATAAAAGCTTCTAAGGAAGTTTATCGTATGTTTGCACCAATGTTTGGACATAAACCATTAATTCTTAGAATCTTCTAACATAAGGTTTAAGATCAATTTCCTTACAATCAGATGTAAAGTTCTTCATTCCGTCTTTCCTGATCTCAGTCCTGGACAATACTTGTTCCGTACAAAAAGTCTTTTAAACATCAGTCCAGGTGTTCAATTAGCTTGCTCTATTCCTAAAGGCTGAGGCAAATGCATTCCATCCACCAGATAATGGCATCGTCAAGTTAAAGTACCAGTAACAAATGTTACTTTATTTACTTCAATTCAACACACCTGCTATGAAGAGAAACTGATTTGGTTTTTCAAACCAGCGGTAAGGCCTACTGCTCCTTCCGTACCATTAAGGTAGAAAGGTTGACAGCTGATAAACTCTTTGTAATTTCTTCCCGTTTTACTGCAGAGTTTCCAGTATCGATTGGTGTTCCTGCGGGATGACGTTGCCATTTAGTTGCAAGCTTGAGCTTCTAACCGTGTGGGTGACACTATCACAACTAGCTTTTTGATGCGTCTTAATCATCAGCCGGTGATTTCTGAAGTTGATGCTCTTTTGGAGGCTTCTATCAAACAAAGATCACAGTAATAAGAATGATAAGAGTAATGCCTTAAAAATTTTTTAAAGAGAAATACCTCAGTTTTTAAAACTTTAAGCATATTTAAACATTAAAAGATATTGAAGCTTAGATATAGGTTATGGGATAATTGAAAAATATAAATAGTGACTATGATAAGATGAATGATAGATGAAGGAATGATGAATAATTGAATATGGATGAATGATGAGACGCAATAAAGCAGGAAAAACAACAAGGTATGAAACGGGATCGCCTTTATATTAGAACAACTTGCCCTTTTTACGGTACATAGTCAAGATTTGACAAGTATTTTTATTTATACAACACATCCCATGCTAGTTTAAAGGCTAAAGACTGAATTTAAACTAGAGAAACTAGAAACTAGAATATCACTGAATGCGGTTCTGGAGTTCGAATGATAAATTCATGAGTTATTTTTCTATTGTCTTCTTGGTGATGAGTTTCCATATCATTGATGACTTTTACCAATTCAGCGATTATGTAGCGAGCTAAGGAGAGATCTTAAATGAGTTGGATCCAATTTGCTTTCACACGAGTTTTAGTGATCTGAGTATGAGCTTGGCTGGATTTCAGTCTGCAAAGGGGCGTCAAAATCACGTTGGGGAATGATTATTGTTCTTACCGAGACTTACGATCCCGTTTTCAATCTTTCAAAAATGTTCAGGATAGATTTCTTCTATATAAAAAGTAACATTGATACCCTGAATTTGCTCTTCATACTTTTGATAGCTGAATTCCAGGAATTATCACCTGAAAAAATCTCAAGAGCTAGAGGATGGGATGGGGATAAATGGAGAAAACTGCAAGTGAAAGAAATCCTTCTGGAGAAAGAACTCTTGAGTTATTAATGGGCTATGATAATATGGAGACGATGGTGACTTTTCAGTATAGAAAAGCTTTAAGGCTTTCATGTAAGGAATCATCGGAAATAACAGAAAGGATCGGTGAGTTAGCGGGACAATTCTAAATAAATCTGGAAGTCACTGATTAAGTTTTCCCTGGAGAGGGTCGGGATATAATCCGGTGAGCCGGGGGAACATAGTTTGGGGAAAAAAGACAAAAGGCAATCCTCCAATTAGCAGTAGAAAATGGTCGGGGGAAGATATCGTCTGCTTAACATGCCCAACAGTAAATAACATAAGTTATTTATCAAGTAATATAATAAGTTATGTAACTTTACATACCATTCCGGTAGATATAGCAGCACGGTATGAACTTCCTTGATGGAAAAAGAAAAGTAGTTATAGTTAAGGTTTTACCCTTGTTCTCTATAACGTAGGCTCTGATACCAAATTTTATTAACACCCCTATTTTATACATATAGCAGTGGAAGCTAATCTGGGTATTACTTCAAGGGTACAACAAGTCCAAAACATAGAAACAAATTCAAAAGAGTCATTTATGAAAATAAAATTATCATTCATTATTTCTTTAGAGTTATTACAAACGAGAGGTTCCCAAAATCTATACAATAAAGTTGAATGGATATGGTTTTTTTCCATCTTCATGTCCTCAAAAAAGCCACTAAAACTCCGTGCCAATAGTTCCATGAATAAAACATGCTAAAAAGTAAGTCACATCAAAGGTTGAGTGTAATTCATAGGTTTAGAGTATTCTTAATTTAATGCAAATGCGATATTCAGGTTACGTTGATATATACCCGGTATTGAAAACATATTTATTATTGCCATTAGCTCATGAATCCGAAGCCTTAGGGTATGGTGATACGTTATAGCCCCTGCGGGTACCTTTGACAAAATACCCGCGTATTTCCTAAAATGAAAAAAAAATGTTGCAATTGGTTACACATAACTGGGTACACTAATCGGATTCACCCAGCCCAAATAGATCTATTCACAATCAATCACAGCTTACTACAGAAGTAATTAAACGATCATGATTATGGGACTAAAGCAAAGCCTGTTACTTAGGGCAATAGTAAAAATGAAATATTAGCAAACAGAAAAAATTTCATTCATGTTTATAACATGTATATCCCCCTCAGGCGGGTTAATAAAAAGATTGAAATGCGCGGCTATGAACTCACCTATGCACAATTGTTATAGGAAATTAAAGCTAATGTATAGAGAATGAAAGTAACCGGCTTCAACACGGCAATCACAGACAACCTGGGTTAATATATGGCAAGTCAAAGTTTGATTGTATATATAAGTTTTTGGATATCGAATGTTGGTTTTTGATATAAACATTATCAAACACCCGTATTCGGCCAATCATAGTTTAGAAGTCAATCATAAACGTTATGTGGCGCAGGCACTTTAAATCGAAAACCAAAATACTCAGACAAGACCGTAAAAACCAATGAAACTTCTTAATAAGGCAGCCCCTAGTATTATTGGTATGATATGGATCCCGGGACATGATTTTTAAAAGCAATCGAATGATGCATAGATATAAGGGATTAGAACATAAGTCAGATTTAAAACAATTTTATATCAATAAAAGGAAATGTTAAGCTACGAGGAGCTTTAAAATAAATTATGTTATATAAAGTTTTGGAAATGAATTTACACTTTCAAATTCACAAAATGTTACATTTTAGATCCATAGGGTTTGGAAAATTGGCAAGTAACCCCTGGGGTTTGCACTTTTTACGACATTGGTCCTTTAACTTTTTAATGATATACCAAAATCAACCTTGACATTTAAAGTTGACCTAATAAGAAGACCCCTATAGATTATAACTGATAAATTGACACATTAAGTGTCCTTTTAGTTTAAAATAATTCAAAAATTACGATAAAAACCCCTTGCATGGAAATATAAATACAAAACATGACCAAGATGCCATGAAAGAATAATTTAGACATTTTAATAGTCATTTATAAAGTTAATAATAAACTATAATATGAAGATTTAAGACAACATAATTTTAATTTAACGATACGATAAGCTAAAAGGTATAACGGGTCAAATAGGGAATAAATGTAAATCACGCGGGTATTAAGGTCAAATTCTTTCATACTTTATCAAACACTTATTTTCACATATTTTAATACTTATTAGGATTGATTATAACAAAAGTTTACAAGTTTAACCCATTAGTTTAATATCAAATGAAATTAGGTATCGGTGGTAATCGGTTTTGAATCAAAAAGCATAACACTTAGGTTTTTGAGGTTAAAGCTTTATATTAATGATTTTAAAAGATCAATATGAACATTATGACTTATGAAAGCAGAACATAAGCTTAAGAAATCCTGGTTTAGCTTATAGCTTGTGAAACGTTCAAATCGGGCTTCGGTTCGTACTCGATCCTAGAATAACAGACCCCCGGGCTTCGTTTCTCTTGGTTTCTTTTGACTTCCTTTCTGTACTTGAGACATCTTAAGATCTATGCATTCATATTGAGCAAGGAGTTTGCTACTATGAAGGGTTATAGAGGAGGAATTGGGGTGAAAGAAAAATGAACACACCAAAGCCCTATTTATACCCATGTTGAAGTATATATGAGTATCAAGGGTAATATCTGGTCTGAACACATAGTAGTCTAGTGTAAGAATGTTGTGTAAGCTATAATTTCAATGGTGGAGGTCTAGAAACTAGGTTGAAGAATGGTGCTTCCATTCCCTTGCTATTGCGGCAGAAGAAAGAAAAAAGAGAGGCCCATGCTCTCATATTTGACCATGGAGGAGTCAAAGCTGCTTAGTAAGCTGATATAAAGGGTCTAGAAGGTATCTTGGGTGGTCATTTGCACATGGTGAGAGTTTAAGTGGGTCAAAATGAAGTTAGAAAGGGTGCGGGTCAGAATTGAACTCGGCATGGTTTTCATGAGTTTTTCTTAGGTACCATTGCGTAGAATTAACGAGATCATGGAATATATGACATGGTATCCAAGGTACTGGGATTAAGGTAATTAGAAAAGATTAGGAATTGGTTTGGGTTAAAACGGGTTAAAAATTATGAAATGAGGTCACGGATTCCAAATGGTACGGTTTAGGGTTTTCTTGACTTTCTAGGTTTATATTTCTTGTACATTGGGTCAAGATTGATAGATTATTGATCCTAGGTAGTATATTAATGATAAATAACACAATAATGATGAGGTGGATTTGAGTTAAAATTGGTAGAAAATGAATAAACAGGTCAAAATGATAATTAGGGCATAATTAGGGTTTTCTGGATTCGTTAAGGTTTTCTAGGCTTTGATTTCTTGCACATTGCCAAGTTAATGATAGATAATGATTTTTAAACTCATTTTAATGAGTTACAAAGGCCCTTGGTTGTAATTTTGATTAGAATGTTAAAAAAACGCGTAAACAGTTAAATGAAACCAATTTGGTACATTTTAGGGTTTCCTAGATAGTTTTACGTACAAGTGAATTAAAACGATGAAAGTAAAGATGAAATTAATGATTGAATAGATTGATATGATTGTAAAAAATCAATTTTTTAACAACTTATTTTAGTGATGGTTTGAGGTTACAATTGATAAAAGCCAAGAAACAGGTCATGGTTTAGAAACTAGCTCGGTTTTAGGGTTTAGGGTTTTGGGAAATAGGTTTTGAGTGCAAAAAGATGTATGAAAGCTTTCGTATGGTAGTAATTAGAGGTTCATATAATGTAAAATGTGAGTATAGAAGCTTGAACGTTAGTGATAGTGAAGAAATAAGGATGAAAACGGAGGTAAAACGGCTATGAGGATAAAAACGGAGGTAAAACGGCTATTTTAGAGATCATGCTTAATGACTTGTACATTAAGCTTTTAGAGATTTGTGCTTTGACTTGAAGAGATTTTATATTTCAAATGAGATATCAATTGACTTTTTTATTTTTGTACATATGCTTTTAGTAGCTTGTGCATTCCACTTTTAGGGGTTTAACCCTTCCATAGATTAGGTTTAGGGTATCCGCTAATGGTTTAAAAGCCCGTATTTTGATATAATGTTAGCTAAATGGTATCTAATAGAATAATGTATACTGGTAAATAATGATATTATGATAATTACTTGATATTTATGATGTTATGCTTGACATTTATGAAGATAGGATTGCAAAGTAGTGTTGTTTCGAGTCCGATACTTGAGTTATGAGGTTATATTGCATATTGAGATATTGGCAAAGTAAATGTAAATGTAATACAGGTGTAAAATTATCCCTAAAAAGTTGAGTTCAATATAACTGAAAGATTGTACATCATCCTAACTAAATAGATGTATATTATTAACATTTTATTAAAATTGTGTTTTATTAAAGAACACAATCCGGATACATCAGACCAAGGGATTTAAAATCAATCAAAAGTGAGCCAGATAATGAAAACGTCTTCTGAACAGCTAACTGATTGAATCAGACAGAAACTGAAATAACCAGTGAAAGCAATTATCATTCCTTATCTCAGATCTGAGTGAACACAACAGTTAATCTTCCAAGAATTCTAATCTATTTCTGCTCCAAAACAAGATGTCACTGAATATTATCTATTTTAAACAATTAAATACCCAAGTGATGAACTGCAACCAATGATAATCTGGAATATAAAGTCACAATAAAGCTTTGACGACCGAGCATTGACAGATATAAAGAAGAGTTTAAAGATTGAAAGAAATACAAAATAGTCTGAGAACATTTTCAGGTACAAATGAAACAGTATGCCGAGATTGAACGTCTTAAACAAACTCTTTCTGAACAAGTGAAAAAAGGATTCTTACCTAAAAATAGTTTTTGATCCAAAATGATTTCAAAAAAGGCAGAAAAAACAAGAAATATAAATAGAGAAATTGCTTTTAGAAAAGAAAATTAAGCAACTTGAAATATCATTTTCAAAAGACGGTCAAATCTGCACCAACTGTTCATGATGATGACAAATCCAAACAATTTGTTATGAACATTCCACGAAACAAGCTATCGTTTTGAAAACCTTTCTATCTGAAGAAAGTTCGGAGTCAAAGCCAAAACTGTATGACGGGAATGTCATTCTTAAAATGGATGCTATTGTGATCCTAATTACTAGATTGAGACATTAATGCTTGTAAGAGAGTTGTTCAAAAATGCTTTGAAAGAACAAAACTAATGGTTTGTAAACATAAATGAACACTACACCCATTTAATAATGCTATTCTTAATAACGATTACAACAAATGATTTGTTACGAACAAATTGATTTTAAATAGTGGAACATGCCTAAAGAATAGCGACCTTCGGTCCCACCTTTAGACCCATCTCCTTCTTCCACAACCAACAAAGTTGAGGTTCCAAAAGAATTTCCTAAAGTGAGTATGGTGAATACTAGCTTGAAAGAGCTTAAACGCCATCTTGCTGGCTTTGATCAGGTTGTCAAAGAAAGAACCACTGCCACAACTATCACTGAGGGCACGTGGGGGTTTGAACATACAAAGGCTTGTTTTCGAGATGAAATTATTCCGTTTATAAAAGAATAAAAGATTATCTTCCAATAACTTCACATTAATACTCTAGGTTGATGAACTTGCAGATTCTAAAATTCATTTATCAAAATCGAGAACAGCTGTCCAACAAACACCGCTTGGAGACCCAAAACTTTTGAAGTTTAAAATAATCAGTATATGAGTGAAAATGAACAACTCTTGCACAAGCAATGATCATGATGTAAATCATTCGTAGTATTCAGGTCATTTACAATACTATTTAATTTCACTATTTATTTTTTTTCTCGTACGCGTTCGTTTTTAATAAAACTTTTTGCAAAACTTTATGGAATCATTTAAATAATATTTATAATTAGTTAGCCTTTAAAAAATATTGGTGTTATACCACGGCGCGATTAAACCAATTAAATCGATTATACGGAGATAAATACCATGGTATTTAATTATCAAATACAATTGAACATAATTTCACAAACAGTCAACGTAAATGGTGATGTATCATAAAAAAATTTATATGATGGTTATAGTTACCAAAGGTGCTTATATTACTAGGGAATTTCATAAAGAGGCCCTCGGATGCGTAATATGACGAGTTGTTGGATTTACGATTTAAAGATATCCTAGCTCCTCGTACGTACATGTCATGACCTCCTTTAATTATATATCCCAGAAACGATAGTACGATATAACAACTATAAAGATTATATTCAACCGTTATAATTAAAGTACAAACGGTACTTAATAGCGACCTTAATTTAAATAGGTTGCATCAAAACGTTATTTGCGTGAACGTTTTATCTGTGATATCTGGACTATCAATACCAAGGTGAGTTCATAGTCTCTCATCGCAATTCAATCTTTTATGTTTTTATAATCCGCAGTGGGGAATACATGCTTGTTTTTACAAAACTCTTTTACATACTCCGAGTAACTTAACAACAATGTGAGAACTTTCAGGACATTGTAAAAGTTTATAGTCCCCTCGTATTCAATCTTTTCAAAGTTTTATAAACAACCCGCGAGGGGGATAACAAGCTCGTTACATAACTCATATATTTTTACTACAGTACAATTACCTTTACAATACTTGTGAGTACATAAAGCCTCTTTCTATCTCTTGTTTTTCATAAACACTACGTTGTGAATTACATATTGTTTTTACTACTGGACACAAGTGTTTTGTTTTAAACTGATATGCTATCCAGATTACTGCCTGAATATTATTGGCCTAATTTACCACTATACCAATTAAGTCCCTACTATAACATCGACCGTCAATTGCTATTGTATGACGCGAGTGTTGTGGATAGATCTATCGGACTGACAAACCCCACCTGGAATTTCTGGTCACAGTTGACCAATGGTGCATTTAACCTTGAGAAAACTTAGGTTGTTGGCAAGCAATCCTATACATTTGGGGCATCAAAACTATTAAAGAGCTTCGGGTCATGAGCGTAGTGTGCAATAATACAAAGTGTTGGACATGAAGAATGTTGTTTCTCTTGTCTACTTACTATATTTTGGACAATGGAAACAGTACATATCTCTATACTTGTTTTGGACTCGGTAACGTACTTAGTCCACAATTTTACTTCGATCTTTGTGGTCCACTATTACTGAACAAAATTAAGATTTTTAATTCTCTACTTGGATTTTGGAAATAACACTTTTAAATGTCTTGTAACGCTACTATTTTCTTTTGAAATACTTCGTAATTATTTTTCAATACTGCTTTTAACTTAAACCTAATGAATTCACCAACATTAGTGTTTACGATATAAGCATGTAATTTCAGGTTACTATTTTGCTAGTAAGAGTCATCTGGGGAGCATCGAGTCGCGCGGATATATAAATTTAAAGTGCTTCATAACTTGAGTACCATTCGATAACGTTTTTTAAAACAAAATGTTTCTTCTATTGCCTAAAAAAATGGGATCCTATGTAAACGCTGATTTTAATATATCAATCTGTGAAATTTATCTTAAAACGTCTCATTTGAGGTCGTTTATGCTTGACTTGGTTTGTGCCCTGAAGTAGCACCCCCAACATTTGCAACCATACCCGCTGCGTTGTCCTGATTTTTTTTGGGGGTGTTATAGATGGTAGCAGAGCTGAATCAAAGAGAACTAGACGTTTTCAAACCTAGACTATGAACCATTTTTTTCGAAATAGAAAGTCTTTCCTTGATTCTCCGATATCCGCATCGCGCTTGCTCCCAGGTATCTTATCTGCTGCTCTATTGCATCCCTACTACAATTACCCTGGATAAGGCGTAATTTAATACTAGACTATATTTCGTTCTCTTACGTGTATCATTTGAAGTCCACATTACTATTTTACCTAAATCGTTCTGTTATATAAATATTGACTCACTCTGATTTTCCACGAACTTCTAATTTTCGTGTACTTCCTGATTTCTTATTTTACTCCCTTGAGCGTCAATGCTGGTATTATATATGGATACCTATACATATGGACTAATTTCTTCTTGATCTCTTACGATTAACTTCGATCATCTACGCGACTTTCCTTTATTCCCTTTTGGTGATATCTAAAATTCGGCATATTTGGTAAATTCTACTAGCTACTTTACCATTCGACTCCGAGTTGGAACACTCTTCTTATGATTTTGAATCGCATATGTTGATTCGTAATCCATCATTTTGAAGGCTTCCAGATGATGGGAGTACGACAATTAACTTGTCACCTCATGCGTGTCACCTTGGAGAACCTACCTTTAGAACACGACTCTTTACGTTCATTTTTTTGATTGAATAGTTCTTTACGTTCATTTTCTTTGACTACTTCTGCGTTTATTCGGATATTCTTTATACTTGTTTGGATCTATCGCTTTACAAACAATCTCGATGTCAACCTATAAACCATTTTGTTGTCACCCTATGAGCTACTTCACGTTTACTTTATTGACTATTTCATTTCGTTATAAAACTATTTGATACATTTCACACATCACACTGTTTTGACGAAAATGAGCATTGCATCGTTGGCCCTCAAATATACATAGCCTAATCACCTATGTATATTTGGTGCATAGACTGATTACCTATGCATTCAGGAAGAACCATGTCATGCTGAGAGTAGTCACCTTAAAACCTACACCTCTTCATCAACACAAATCCGGAAGAAATTTCCGCATCTCTTCTCTGAACCCGTACCTTCTTCAGGTGTCGCAACCTGAGCCTTGAGGACAAGGCTCTTCTAACCGGAGGAGACTGTAACATTCCGTATTTTCAGGTCATTTTATGACGCCATTTATTTCGTCATAATTTCACCATTTATTTTATTTTAGTTTCGTACGCGTTTACTTTTAATTCTTATCACATAATTAAAATCGCGTAAGCTAAAGTTTTTCATTTAACGAATAAAACAAGAGAAATATGATTTTTATACACTATTTTCTGACATGAATAGTGTTGGTTCGTTTTTAATAAAAATTTTGCGAAACATTTTAGAATCATTTATATAACATTTATACGAGTTTTAAATTTATAAATATTATTTTACAAGACGATTGACCTACTTATACGATAACATTTTACAAACGATAGAAGCCTTATATTATTTTTACGAAAGTAATAATTAACTTTTTATATTTTGTTTTTATTGATTTCGTAAAGCGTTTACATTTCGCAATTTAATTCATTTAGGCATACCCGAAAGCACCAATACATAAAAAACAACTAGAACAATACATATTTCAAGTTTATACTTAAAGATTTAACTTACACATTTTTACCTACAAGTAAATGATATATTTTCTTCCCAAAATATCAAGAAACATTGACCAACAATATCAAGAAACTTTTGGATCCTAATAATTTAGAGTCTTGTCCCAGCTGCCAGTAATCACTTGCCCTACAAATAGTAACCACGGGTATAGATTTGAACTTAGTAAAATACTTTTCAATACTTTGTGAGTTCATAGTCTCGCATTACAATCTTTTCAAATGTTTTATAAACCGGCGAGGGGGATACATGCTCGTTTATACAAAATCATTTATTTTACTACAGTTACAATTGCACTTTCAAATACTTGTGAGTTCATAGCCCCCATTTCTATCTCCTTGTTTTATAAACTCTACGGGGTGGAATTACATGATTGTTTTACTACGGACACAAGTGTTTTGTTTTAAACTGTATGCTATCCAGATTACTGCCTGAATATTATTGCCTAAGTTACCAATATTGCCAATTAATTCCCTACTATATCTATGATCCGTCAATTGATATTGTAGTGGAGCGCGAGGGGTTGTGGATAGATCTATGGGGAATGTCATAATCCCCTCCTGGTTTTCTGGTCACAAGTTGGTGACCATGGGGCATTTAACATTGGGAAACTTTTTGGTTGTTGGCAAGCATCTCATTACATTTTGGGGCACAGAAACTAGTATGGCTTCGGGGTCAGGAGCTTTGTTGCTATAAATATCAAGTGTTGGACATGATGAATGTGTTTCTCTTGTCTACCTTACCTATTTTGGACTATGGAATACGTACATAGTCTGCTATTACTTGTTTTGGACTTCGGAATACGTACTTAGTCCACCATTTACTTCGATCTTGTGGTCCACTACTGAACATTACTAGATTTATTAAACATCTCTACTTGGATTTCGGAAATAACACTTTTAAATGTTGTAAGCTACTTTTTTTGAAAATCTTCTTAAATTATTTCCAATACTGCTTTTATACTAAACCTATGAATTCACTCAAATTATTGTTGACGTTGTTAGCATGTATTTCAGGTTATATTTTGCTAGTGGAGCCATTGGAGCATTCGAGTCGCGAGGTATATATTTTTGAAGGCTTAATAACTTGAGTACCATTCGATAACTTTTTAACAAAATGTTTTATTTGCTTATAAATGGGATCCTTTGTAAAACTTGAATTTTATTATATCAATGTGAAACAATTTATCTTAAAAAACGTCTCTTTTGAGGTCGTTTTCTGTGACTTGTGTTTTATGCCCTGAAGTAGCACCCCAACATTGCAACCATTCCGCTGCGTTGTCCTGATTTTTTTTGGGGGTGTTATACATGATATTGTAAAAACTGTTGTGAATTTGTCTGTGAATGATGGTTGTGAAACTGTGAATAAATGTCAAAAGTGTCTCGAACTCAAGACTGAGCTTCTCAACAAAAAGGATGTTGTTGATAAAGAAACTTACGATAAACTTTGTAAGAATTTTACAACTCTTGAAAAACATTGCATCACTTTGGAAGCTGATTCTCAACTTAATCAAGAAATTTTTCAACAGAAAAACAGTGTTTTAGATCAAAATGCTCCAAGTTTTACTCAGTCAATATAAAGTCTGGGGAAATTTCTGATTTAAATGCAAAACTTTAGGAACAAGGTTTGGTCCTAGCAGCCCTAAAAAATGAGTTAAGGAAAATTAAAGGAAAAGCTGTAGATAAGGAGGCTATTGAGACCCACTCTGTTGATCCAAATGTGTCTAAGGATAATATGGAACCAATCACGCCCAAATTGTTGAATAAAAGGACTGCTCACTCCTCATATATTAAACACACTCAGGAAGAAGCTTTGGTCCTTAGGGATATAGTCGAACATGTAAAAGCTAATTATCCTCACGATTTACTTTTAGAGTATGCCTTTAGGTATACCAAAGTCATCCAGGATTTGCTTTCTGATTGCAGTTTTACGTACCTATAAAATATATAATAAAAATACTACTTAGGTAAATTTCAACTATTCACCTCTAACTAAGGTAAAAAGTTAAGACTTACAAAAATAATATAATATA